>JANRGW010024842.1:0-20855 GCA_024733675.1 Psilopsiagon aymara | reverse complement strand
CCTGAGCAACGTGCTTCAGGTGACCCTGCCTCAGCTGGGAGGTTGGACTACATGATGTACAGTGGTGCCTTCCAACCATCTGTGATGCCATGATTCTTTAAAAAATTTAACCAGTAAAAATGTCATTTATTTGGTTTCAGTAATCATTTTCTGTGTAGCATTATTCCTTTAGAGCACTTCAAAACCTTTTTCAATATGTTGGTCATCAGCACACAGCTTACCCTGACAGCATGGAAGCAGCATATTTGATAGGAAAAACCCAGACTTGGGTTTAATAATTCAATAAAGAACCAATCTGTGTATTGGAAATTACCCTCACCTAAAAACATCTGATTCTGTATCATTCAGGAGAGTTTTGAAAGCAAATGACCTCTGATCTTCAGATAAACCTCTTATGCTGCTGTAATTGGTTATACAATACTATAAACACCAGTACCTACAAGTAATTTGAAGAAGACCTTTCTGTAAGGGCATATAGGGATAGGACAAGGGTGAATGGCTTTAAACTGAAAGAGGGTAGATTTAGATTAGTATTAGAAAGGAGTATTCCCTGTAAGTGTGCTGAGGCACAGGAGCAGGTTGCTCAGAAAAGCTGTGGCTGCCCCATCCCTGGCAGTGTTCAATGCCAGGTTGGACAGGGCTTCGAGCAACCAGGACTAGTGGAAGCTGTCCCTGCCAGTGGCAGGAGGGCTGGAACTAGAGGATCTTTAAAGGTTCCTTCCAGCCCTGAAAGTTCTATGATTCTATAATGACAAATATCACAGCAACCATACAGCCTACTCAAAGCAACATCTATCTGAAAAAACAGCAAGCAAAGTAAACTGACCAGATTCTTGCTGTCTTGTTTGTGAATAGTGACAATTCTTCTCTCACTGGAGCCTTCTTGGCTTGCTTGTTTAATGCTGACATCAATAATATCAGGAAAATCACAGTATGTTTGTAAATCCTGCAATAAATATTGGTTATATGCCAGTCATAATGTGAATAGCAACAAAAAAACCCACCTATTTTCAGAAAATTCCTACATCTCTGAACTTGTAAGCTTCCAACAAAGAACAATAAATCCTTAAATATGCCATTACAGATATAGAAAGCCCTTTTTTGTTCACAACACCATTGCTAGGAGCATCAATTAAAAAATGCACAAAGATCCAGGAACTGTCAATGGAAATATCCATGTATGTGTGGGTTTGTTTCATTTGGGTGTTGTTTTTTTTTGTTGTTGTTGTTTGTTTGTGGCTTGGTTTGTGCTTTTTTAATTGTAGATACTTTTATTGGCTCTGTAGTATTTTGTGAGGATTAACAACTGAAACTGAGAACTCACTATTAGCATCCTTACTGAAGAGGTTCAGAAAGCCTATTAACAATCCAAAATGTCATGGCTTTGTTCAGAGTATAAAAGCTCCAGAATCTGCTACCAAAGAGATTGACGTAGTATGAATGAAGGAAGCATATAGCCATGATCACCACTGACTAGGTAACTTGAAACACTGATCCTAGTTATATGTGAAATCCAAGACATACTTCTCTCTGATTGATAGCAAGTTCAGGTATTGTTTTATACTCTACTATTCTGTACTACTTTCTTCAGTCTTTCACAAGTCAAATTACAATGTCATACAAACCATACTTTGTTTTGCTTTCAGTAATACTTCAGATGATAGGTAACACTCTTAAATAAAGGTAGATTTACCTATTTAAAACTATTTTTCAAAGCACATATACTTTATTCAAGTCAGAATACCCCATTTATATAGCTGCAAGCATATCCTAATAAACAGGTGCAATAATCAAGGCTTTAAGACTAAGTGGGTATCAGCTAAAATAAATCAGCTCAAATGCACTGAAGTCCCTAAAGCACTGTTTTTTCATCCGCTGGTTGGAAATGTCAACTGGCAAAACAAGTATCTTTACAATCTAACCCCACATATGTCATTCCAGCCTTCAGAAAAACCCCCAAAATTTTGTTTCAATTCAGTATCTTAATAAAGATTCATCAGTACAGTTTGCTGAAACAAGAATTATGATCACATTTACAAACAGCCATTTATGAAGTTTTCATAACCAATTTTATAAGCCATTTCTGTATCAGCGAAAATATATGCAGCCTACACTGTCTCTGTCAGTAAGTAGGATAATATTACTATGAAAATATAATTTGGCAATCTTTATAGGAAATATGGTCAGCTTAAGCACTGCTACAGGCTTGAGTGCAAGGCCCAAACAGTACAGTATTCACAAATTTTGTACACTTAACCCAGAAATTGCAAAATCTTTTTATGTCAGTTCCTGCCAGAACAACTGGCATGCAGACTAGGAAAGGCAGAGGGCTGACATGTGACAATTATGAATGAGGTAACTAGACCTAATGTGAATCTACAAATAGTCTAAGGACACACTTAAAATCTGGGTATGTAACCAGATTTTCTTTTGTGTTAGGTTTGAAAAAATTAAAGAAAAAAAAAAAAGAAAAAAAAGTTTTACAAATTATTATAGCACCCTGTAAAAATATAACCTTTTGTAGATTGGTCTTGACTGCTATGCATTATGCATGAAAACTATCAACCTAATAGATGCAATTATTTTGGAAAACTAACACGTGCTCCACTTTGGCTTTAATTTGACTTTTGGAAAATCGCACATTCTCGGTGTATACTGCTATAAGTTTGCATCAGATTCTGGTAAATTTGACAAAACTAAGAGTTATGCTGGGAAATCACAAAGAGGAGAAATAATAGTGATAAATAAAAATGCAACAGCACATGCTTACTAGCACTTATTGGAACCATTTAGTGTCTAATTCCTGAACAAAGAATTTATGGACTGTGCAGTCACAGAAGTGTCACCTTAAATTTGCTAGCTCCAACACTGACAGGAGGACAGCAAAATCTACCTGGTTTTGGAGTCCTTAAAACACTGCAAAGAGAATTTGAGGAATCTGTACACTTTACCTACAACTGGGAGCAGGGTCATTACTTTTCCACACTTATATTTTTTACAGTAATGAAGGTCTAACACAGAATCTCTCATTTCTCAAGCACAGAGGTATTACATCTTCAAGTACTGGCCTTCTTCTAATACTTCAACAAAAAAATATATTAACAATTCTGAACTGTTTAAGTCAATACATTTCTGTGAGCCTCAGCCATACAGAAATTATGTGAATGCTGTGAAGTAAAATTTACCTAGCAAATTTACCTGGGGTGAATCAGAACTTCTAACATAAGCTAATCACTGTTACATGATAAACTGCACAATTATTAAAATAATAACAGAAATTACCTGCTCTGCCAGTGTCTCACAGTCTTTAAGTTTTCCTCTTGAGCACTGAATTCCACCATTTCCAGTTATTACAATGGTTGCAAAACTTTCCTCTCCAGAAGGATCTCCACCAGGTTCCTTTACTTCAAAAACTTCTGAATAGAAGGCAGTCTGAAGGGTTTCCAGATTTATAAGATACTTAAGTTTCAAGTTTCTGGCAGTAGCTTTGCATTGGCCAAACTGTTGTATAAATTTGCGGAACCTGTACCTTATTCTTTTCCGCGTCAAAATGTGGTAGTCTTGGATTTTTGCTCGCACACATTTAGGCAAAAACATTTTGTAGCTGTGAATACATAACCAGCAAAAAATCTACTCATTTTATCCATTTAAATCCATTAAAGCAATGATGATTAGCTGTGTCATAAACAACTCATCATGAAAAGAATACCTCCTCTACATGTATAACCATAACCCTCTAAATAACCTTATTTTTTAAACTGTAGGAGAACAAGGATCCTTTCTTCAATCTGTAGTATGTTATTTCAGATACAGCCCTGTCTCTTCTTCAATTTTCCTCCTCACTCAGATCACCATATATTACATAAAGCATTTCCCCTAAATCCAGACATATATGTTCTAGTTATCACTAAAGTTTTGAGCTAAGGCAGCAAAAGTTAAACAGTTGCTTTGTTTGGTACAGAAGTTGGAAAAAGGATACTGCACAGATAAAGGCAACTGCATTGATACAGAACAGATTTCCTGGTTGAAACTGTAAGAGGTAAAATACAACACTGTGGTTGGTTCTCACTGAAATTCCTGTATCTCAGTCCATACTGTTTATCACAATAAGCTGGATAATTTGTTGCCTCATTCTCTTTTTTACTCCTTCTGCTAGGTTTCATTAAAAGACAAACATTAAACATTAAGTACTAAGCAAGGACAGAATTAATTCAGCTATGTAGAAACCAATTAGGTTGATAAACTAATGGAAACTGATAAACTCAAGCAAGTTTAGCAGAGATCAGCCCAAGATGCTTAAGAGCCTGTAGCTCATGACATGAAAGAAGTTCATCACCTGACTGAATTGTAAATAGCCAGAGGGGTTTGGTCCTTTTCTTTGGCCACTCTCATCATATCTAGAACAGCCATTCCAAGGCATTCTTCTTGTGTTTCGTGAGTAACAGGCATCTGTACCCACCCATCCAAAAAATCAGCTCGCCACTGAGAAAGAAGAATGCAAGAACTCAAGTTAAAACTGTAGCACTGCTGCTCACCAATAAAAGGGGGGTTTGGAGTGAAGTTTTGTTTTGCTTATGGGTTTTTTGATTGCTTGCTTGGTGTTTTGGACAGTTTGCTTTAGGTTGTTTTTTTCTTCAATCATGCATTCTCCTCAATGAACCCCTTCCTCCACAAAAAGCTGCACAGGTTCATAATGGATACCAGTTACTACGATACTTAGAAACACTGTTTTCAAAATCTTTTCATCATTTAAAGTCTCAAGAAGGTTAGCGTGGAGATGATGGTTTTCTACACTGTGTCAGTCCAAAATGAAAATGGAAATCACACTGGAAAACTTGACAGTGGCACAAGAACAGAGCTATACACTCTCACTGCTCTCCCCACAACTGCCATTTGAACTTCATCTCTTAAATATACAGTATGACAAGGAATTTTTCATTTTGAGAGGGCTTCAAGCTGTCAAAACAGCCTACATGTTTACTATCAGAATACATGAAAGAGAATAAACACTAAAAACATTTAACAGGCTGCATTAAAAAAACAATCAAGCAAATCATACCTGTGCAAATAGGTAAGACATGACAAGATCATCGAGAACAGGGCTTTCTGCACCTCGAAGAATGCCATACCGATATGCTCTGCTGCTGCCATTGCAATACCAGTGGGGAAAATAAAACCTGTTATGAAATATTTATGTAAACATCAATAACCAGATACTTTTGCTTCCCAACACCAGACATTATCGCTTTCAAAGAAATGTAATTAGTGCTGGCAGGTTTGGAGGACCAATATGAAACCCCAGATAGTCAATGGAAGACTCTGGATCCAGATTTTGTTGTCTTAAGAGTACCACACCATTTAAATAGGGTGATAAGCTGTACTGGTAGGAACAAGGAGCTCTGCAAAGCTATGGTCACTAACTGAACATAGAGAATATTGCGTTACTGTCTCCTAATTTCCTTTGAGACATCTCCTAAAGAAGAACTGAAGGCCACATTATGCTATGTCAAGCAAACAAAATCTTTTTTATGAGGACAACTGCATCTGTAGCTTCAGATGTTAGAGAAAGGTTAGAGAAAAATTACTTGATTGCAGACATCTGCCTGACTACACAGGATAACTGCTCTGTATTGCAGAATTTCTAACAGGAACCACAGAGGAGATGAAGTGTAACATTAATAAAAACAGTATTATTACTTCTCAATTATTTTTTTCAATATCTGACATGGGAAACATATTGTATACACAAATTAAATATTCAAACCTAAAGTATCAATTTTGAGTCTTTATCTATCTCTTATCCACATTATCACCAACAATCTCATCAACAATCTGTAGGTATCTTCTTGGAGAAATTATGGTTCAACTAAATATCTTACTGGTTGTGTTTTCTCACGCAGTCTTGTTTTACCATGAAAAGTGGTAAACCAATTTTGATTTGATCGAAACTTGATTTCAATTACCTTATACGGTAAATGAGGGTGAGTCTGGTTGTTTCATCTACATGGAAAATGTGATTTGGAGGATACCACATTCTCTCTGTTTCACACATGAGTGCAAACATGTTATGATACACTGGCATGATACCTAAACAAAATACAGAGAAGCAAACATAAACTCTCTTCAAAAACAATGAGTTTTATTTAAAAAAAAAAAATATATATACACATATATATATACATTCATACATACATATAGTGGATTAAAACAGCAGATTGGCACATGTTCTCCAAGTATTCATTGCACTAGTCCATCATTGTCAATGGCATTCTAATCATCACCCAATTACCTGCAGATTGTTTTTGCTGGTTTATTTTCTCATTCTTCCTTCATGATCTCTGTCTGTGGACTGTGTTCACCTGTTATCCTATGCCTCTCTGTTAGGTTACAAGATTTTCTCTGTATGGCAACTAATACAACATCTTCTTTGCCTCTCAGATTAGCAGCTAAGACAGCACATTACCTTTTTCTTAAACCAGATCTAGACACTGATTTTAAGATTTTAGACTGATGAAAAATTAGACATAAAACTATATAAAGGCAGTCACTGTGACTAGGACAACTACCTTCCACTTGTATTTGAGTAGCTCAGTGGAGACCAAGACCAACCATATATTGTTAATCAAACAAAATTGGAAAGTATCTTTTTTTCTGTCTCAACAATTCCGGATTCTTTTAATGAGGATCCTATTCAATCACAAACTACTGGAAATCAGTTGAGAACTGACCCTTCAGCAGCACCAGAATTTTAATCTGGCTCCCAGCTGAAACTACCGCCTAATGTAAGGCAAATGCTGCATGTAGCACTGTACCACACAACGCTTCTGATAGGATTTGGAAAACCATCTAAATACCTGAAAACTCACATCACAAAAGAATGACTTCAACCACTGACAAACATTTTGAAGACATGACAATATGCAGGCCTACAGGTCAGAGAGCAGAAGGAAAATTGCAGTGTGAAACTCAGAGTACGTCAAAGTGAAAGAAAACTATGTTTACATTGGAGCAAGACACTTTGGGGAAAACAGACAAAAAATACTGGGGAAAAAAAAACCAAAACCCAGATAAAGACAACAAAAGTAACTTAAAAGACATTAAGAGACAAAAGAATTCTGGGAAAAGGCAAAGTACCCACAACCCTGCCCAAAGACATAGAATGAAATCACTGCAATTCACACAAGAAACCAGGAATGAAAAAAAAAACCCAAACCCAGCCTTATTTATTTCTGCGATGAACATCTCCCAAAAGGGGCAGACCCAAATTTCATTCATCACATCTGAAGTGCATGTAAGAGAGTCAGTTAGAAACAACTAATCAGTTCCACATACAAAACTGCATAAGCTTGTGGAACAGAAAGTAATCCAGTCTTGAATATCAAGTAGCTTAAATTCTTTACAAAAAGGGGTTTGTCTCTGTAGGGAGCCATTAAGAAGGCTAAGAACAAGAGGTTTATTGTGCAGATGTCAGATTAAACTGCTGAAAACTACAAACCAATCATCTAACACTCATTTAAGCTAAAGATTGCCAAAATATTACAGAACTACAGGTCCTAACACATGACTTTCTATGAAAAGGAGTCAGACTTACAGGAAACTACAGAAACGGAAAAGACTAAAGAGAAGAAAGAGAAACCAAAACTAAACAAAACCTCCAAAGGAATAACCCTGAGGGGATTAAGTAAGTGAAGAATTAGCTGTGAATGTATGTGTTGCAAATTTATGGTGCAGTAGAGCATATCTGATCCATCAGAGTTTGGAGACATACTAAATTAACTCAATTTTATGGAGTTAAAAAGAAATCTATACCATGCAATCAACCATGGTTCTTATTTGTTATGGGAAGTGACCATATCTAGATCAACTAGACTACATTAAAGATCAGCTGTCTATGAAGCAGTGACAACTGACTTTGCAGACTAAAGGCACATACTTTCTGCATCCCAAATAATTTCAGATCAATTACAGAGTAATGCACGCAAATGAGCAGCCTATTTCAAGATTCTAGCCAGATGCTAAACACCATTCAAGATAATGGCGAATATTTAGTTACTCTTATTAACTCATTTCCCCTATTAACAATCCCACATAAGCATACTGAAGAAGAACAAATTTCCAAGTCAAATTCTTAAATTCAAATGTTAAGCTGCCATATTTCACAAAACACATTACAGATAGAGCCACTCAACCTCTAAAAAAACCTGAGCAGAACCAAAGAAACGCAAAGATTTTTCAATCATTGCCATTCTGAAACTTTAACTAAGTGAAGAGCCTGACTTTGGAATTCCTCCTGCAAATCAGAAATTTTGGTATTAAAAAAAAAAAAAAAAAAGTAAAAACAATCCACTGTCTTCTTATGTGTGAAGAGTAAACTGCACTCATCTATCCCTCACACTTTAAATTTTTTATTATTCCAAATGGTGACTTGTACTTTTCATTGCCAGTGCTCAGTGATGTATAGATTACAGTTTTTTCAAGAAAAGTAGTACATTTTTATGCTTCTCTTTTTCTTCATCTTAAGAATTCAGCATTTGTGCCAGAATATTGCTGTACTTGAAAAACTTCAAAGATTATACAAGTAAAGCAAGCCCCCTTACTGGAGTCTTGAAAGTGGTCCACGAAAATCTGACAAAAGTAGAGACACTAGAAATTCTTGTTTCATGCAAATCTTGCCAGCATTAATTGCAGGGACTTTTCAAGTAAATTGTAATTTCATTATTTACACGTTTTTTCCAGAAACAATGAAAACCAAAAGAGTGGGGGTGGAAGTGGAGGTGGGGAATCAAAGTCTTCTGATGAAGCCCAGACACGTCAAAAATAGTGAAAAGTTCTGAGAAATGTATTTTCAACACTAGCCATCCTATCAAATCAATCAGTGACCAATCAGGAGAGAAGAAGGTGTCTCAGGCATAATAAGGCAGAATAGTTTTCCACTTTACTTCTCCAGCAAGGGCTATTTAACAAATTTTCTGACCACTGCAAAGACATAAACACAACTATCTCTCTTAGCAAGTACTTTATTTTGTACACAAGGTGAAGGACCCTCATGATACTATACAGTCTGTCAAGTGACATCATGCAGGGCTGTAACACAGCAGAATTTTATTTCTCAAACTTCTACTTTAAGCCTAAAACCAGAATTATTTGCATAGTAGTTTCTTCCTTTTCTCATTATCATTTTAGATCTCCACATTCAGACAAATCACACTACTTCATTCACAGGGGGGTAAGTAGCTAGTGAAATAAAGTTTTTCTCTATTTCCTCTGTTGGCATTAGGTACCATTTCACCCACACAGTGTGCTTTCATTGGGCAATGTCCTTCTGTAAAGAAAAATTAAACCCCAGAAACTGTGAATCACAAAAGCCATGACATCACTACAAAATGTAGAACCCACATGCAGTCTACAGTAGAAAAACTTCCTATAAAACTGTCAGTTCAAGCCTATAGTAAGTCACTAGACATACACAGATGAAAGCAATTAGCTGCACGGAATTAATGAGTAAAGACAACTCTAAAAAAATCTCCAATTTTCAAAGTCCAACAGAAACATCAGTCAGCTCTCACAGAACTGATCAGTACACTACCTAAGACTTAAAAATTGTTGTACATAGCAGATGAAAAATTGCTTAGCTTTTCTTATATAAAAATAGAATCTTGCCTTCATCTGTCATGCAAACCGGAGGCTTACCAAACTCTGGCACCACATTCACTGTCTCTATCATGTCAGAAAAATCTTTTCTGAACAGTTAATTGAAGGACAGGTTTCCTTTCCTGGCAAAACAGTTTCTTTTCCTGGCTCAGCGTTCTGCCTAATTCATTCCTCACCTTGGGAAGCTGGGGCGCAACAGGGTGCAGGTCATGTGTCGTGTGACTGCAGATTTTCAATGAAGGCTATCAGTTCAGAAAAGAGAAAAAACAAAACGCCACTCCCACCCCCCAAATCCCAAACCAAAAAACCTCCCCAAAACTCACAACGGGCAGTTGTAATCACAGATCTCTCTCTGAGACATGTGAAATCGGGAAATCCAGCATGTTAAGGACAAATATGCTTAAAATTCTGCGGCTACTAACAAGCAATCTCAGGTACTGAGCCATAAAAGCAAGAAGTACTGCATGCCATCACATAATGTAACAGTCACTCCCTTGAGTTTAACTGAATGCAGACACTGCCAGTGTTTGTTCATATTAAATGCTTTGAAACAGCATTTTTACTTCTGCATTATCAAAGATTCTCTGCTATCTTAAGGGCTTCCAGGAGGCACCAGCAGTTTTCAAGGAAGTACCATGGAACTTCCAATCTATTCGCAACTTAGATGGGAGAGAATTAAAAGATTCCTAGGCAGAGTTTCAGGATATCAACATTAAAACCCGAAACAAAACAAAACAAACAAAACCAAACACAGAAGTCAAAAAATTCAAGGGTGTTTTAACTGTCAGCTGCCTGTAACTTAGCAACCCAGTCAGTATTATCAAACTGGTTCCCTTTTGGGATTCTAGTTCCTTTAAAGTTAGTATCTTAAAGGTCTAGTGATCCTAACAGAAGGGGAAATCAGAACAAACAAATTCAGATACACCCTACAGAAATTCAGGGTTCCTATACACCAAAAGGACAGGCCATGGCAGAAATACAACATGCTAATCAAAACTATGCTCCTTTAACTTTGCCAAAACGTTTTTCAGCTTGCTATTTAAATGTTAGCTAAATTTAAGTCACTAGCTCTGCATACTTTGCTACTAATTTATTAAGATTTTCAAGACTCATAGAATAGTTGGGGTTGGAAAGGACCTTAAGATCATCTAGTTCCAACCCCCCTGCCATAGGCAGGGACACCTCCCGCAAAACTACGCCGCCCAAGGCTCTGTCCAACCTGGCCTTGAACACCACCAGAGATAGAGTAGTCAGAACTTCCCTCAAAACCTGCAGCCATTTCAGCCTTTTCCACCAGTTTCAAAAGCAATGTAGTTATAAATTCCATTGAGAAAAAGACTGTATAACATTGCCATAGTAGCTGCTGGGCAGAAATCACTTTTCAGAGGACTCTGTCTACCTCAGCTCTATAACGATAAAGGCTCAACATGACAAAACTTTTTATATATATAAGCAAGTATAAATCACTAGTGATATACTTTAGAAACTCTGATGAAGAATGATGAAACAGTACAAAAATACAAAACCAACTTATACTATTCACACAAATTATTTTTGACATTGTACTAGCTATACCAGCAAAACAGTAACTCGTACCCCACAATGCCAGATGCCTTGAGAAGCACTGGTGAGGATCTACAAAACAAACAATATAGTATGAAGTCTTCAGATGATCTTACGGGAAACAAGACTAATTGGATTTGCAGATTAGCAGGAACAGGGTTTTGCGTGTTTGTGATGTGGGTGAGACGAATATAAATACATGGCTCAGGCCCTTTTTCTTCAACTGGAGGAAAGAGATTATAGAACCTTCGGAATACACTGGAAGATATCAGAAAGAACTTCATTCAAATCACCATCAAAAAGACACCTTAACTTCAAGAACACTCTAGGTCAAGCTGTCAAACTCAGACCTACACAGTCTGAGTTAAGAACAGTGAATTCTCACAAAGCTAAAACTTCTGAATACCACACTACTTCCTCATGACCTTCCAGAATGAATCCTGGGCAGCACTTCTGCAGAATTTACTGCTTTGCTTATCTGCCTAAAGCTGTCATGTTACATGACCAGCAACTCTGCAAAACCAGATCTTAGACTCTGCCAGGGCCGAAGTTCTCCAAAGAACAATGGGGCTTCAACCCAGGAGAATCTTTGTGAAACTACCTACTTACAGTATGAAACTCGGTACAAAACATTCAACAGCACAGAAAAAACTGACATATCCCTCCCAAAAGTAGTCATTTAAAGCGTATATAAAATCAGCATAGCAAAAAAAATCACAGAATCACAAAAGTGTAAGGTGTTTCAATAAATAGACTCAGCAGCTCCGTATCTGTGACCCAGTATAAGAGAAAGATTTGGAATTACAAGCCTTTCTTTCAAATTCATTTGCACCTGAATTGCGGCACTTGGAAAGGTGAAAGACACATCTAGTCTTGTACTACTGACAGCCCAAAAGAATGTTCACATTTTCATGAGAAGCAAAAAGACAGTCACTTTAATATTCAAAGTCTATTGGAATTATTTTTTTTTCATTCACAAATTCAAAATCATGAAAGGTGCATGCATAAAACGCATGCCTGAAGTATTTTTTCTCTGGGTCTCAGCGCATGTTCATGTTAAACACGAATATGTAACAATTCAAAGGCATTCTTACATATAAACATGATTATTTCAAATACATTCTCCTGTCATTTACTCACTTTATTTTCAAATTATTATACACAAGTAGTCATCTCTAATAGAACAGTTTCCATCTGCAAAGTGATTAAACATGTATAACATCCAATATATGCCTAACTTCCAGGGCCAATCTGTTTTGTAGGGTTACATCAGAAAGCAATCCAAGTTATTTCCAGCTCCTGCTGTGATTTAACTATCCAAACAATATGTCAGTTCAATGGAAGACTTCAAGGTAAAGGATAGGATACCCTTGAATTATTCTAAAAAGACAGCAGTTACCAATTATAATCCCAGTTGCACAAGCTCTCTAACAGGAACAATTTTGCAGCCTGGTGCTAATTACTTTTGAAAGAACAAAGAGGTTTAGCATTTCAGTTAAAATGCCACCACTTTGATGGGCTCTGGATTATTAAAAATTTTCTTCCATTAAGCTGAATTTCACTCCCTCATTAGAAAAACTGTTACGTATATACTTACCACAGGCTTTACAGGCAACAGCACAGATCTCTTCTGCAACATATTCTCCAGCTGGAAATTGAAGGTAATCTCCTGTCTTCCCAGGAGAATGATAAAGGTATACTTGAAGCAATGGTTCTGTCTGCCTGGGTGCATTGCTATTCCCATGGATGTCACCATTCTGATGGACAGTAGAAGTTTCTGTACCTTCCATATTTGTCATTGTAAGACAGGCCATTGTTCAGTTGGTTCTGCTCAGAGCATTTGCCTAGAAGAAATGTGAGGTGTAGTTCTTGAATAACTGTATTTGGTTTTGCTTATAATAGTCCTATTTAATGACATTACCATTCTGACACAGGAAGAACATTAACAGCTGAGGATAAGAGAATGACTTAGAAGGTTTACTAAATGCTAAGTTTCTCTTTGATTTACTAGGTAGCACTAGTTTGAAAAACAAAAGACACTATGACAGGAAAACCAAATATATTAATTGGGAGTCCCACTAGAGGATTCATTACCTCTCACTGGATTTTAGATGCTGTACGCTTACCTATCCAGTTGAAACACGCTAGTTGTATCTGAAAGCTACAGTAATCCCTATAATGACATACGTACAACTTGTTATATTCCCTGTTTAATTACAAAGACTGCATTGGTAACTTACAAAACAATTAGCTAGGTTATTAGCTGGCATTGATGAAAATAAGGGCAGTAATAGCACCTATTGGCTGAGTTTCAATCTTAAGTAGACACCTAAAAAAACCATGTACTAAGTGAGGTGAGACTCTAAGTCAAACGACTTGGTTTGTATATACAAATGGGAGGACTCCCAACACCACCTTCAAGGCTAATGATTTAAAGTTTATTCCTAAGGAATTCCAGCTAAAAATCTTCTTTGATAAATATAAACAAAGAAAATGAGAGACTAATAGCACAATATATAACCACATATATAACTGTATATACTAATAGTTTGTTCGATTTTTTTTAAAGGGAGTGACTGCATATTCTGAAAGCCAGCTGAAGAATGTTTTTGCTCTTCTTCAGCCCTTTAGGGCTCAGTGTTGTGACCAGCACTGTTCAACACCTTTGTTGATGACATGGACATTGGGACTGATGCACCCCCAGCAAGTTTGCCAATGACACCAAGATGTGTTGTGCAGCCAACACACTGGAGGGAAGGGATGTCATCCGGAGGGACCTGGACAGGCTGGGGGGGTGGGCCTGTGCAAATCTCATGAAGTTCAACAAGACCAAGTGCAAGGTCCTGCAAGAGGTTCAGGGCAATCCCAGGCACAACTATAGGCTGGGCAGAGACTGGATTGAGAGCAGCCATGAGGAGAAGCACATGACCCCACAGTGCGCTTGAGCCCACAAACCAACCGTGCGCTGGGCTGCATCAAAAGCAGTGCGACCATGAGGTTGAGTGAGGTAATCCTGCTCCTCTGCTCTCCTCTCCTGAGACCTCACCTTGCAGTGCTGCATCCAGCTCTGGGGCCCCCAGCACAAGGAGTACATGGACCTGCTCAAGCTGGTCTAGAGGAGGCCACAGAGATGATCTGAGGGCTGGGGCACCTCTGCTATGCAGACAGGTTGAGAGAGTTGGGCTTGCTCAGCCTGGAGAAGAGAGGCTCCAGGGAGACCTTGGACCAGCTCCCAATACCTAAAGGAGGCCTACAGGAAAGCTGGAGATGGACTTCTTAAAAGCACCTGCAGTGACAGGATGAGGGGGAATGGCTTTAAACTGGAAGAGGAGATTTAAATTAGGAAGTTCTTTACTGTGAGGGTGGTGAAACACTGACACAGGTTGCCCAAAGAAGTGGCAGTTCCATCCCTTGCAGTGTTCAAGACCAGGCTAGATGGGGTTTTGAGCAACCTGGTCTAGTGGAAGGTGTCCCTGCCCATGGCAGGGGGTTGGAACTGGATGAGCTTTAAGGTCTCTCCCAACCCAACCATTTGACAATTCTGTGACTAAATTGTAATTTTAATCAGTCTAATCCATGTTCATGATAAAAGCTTTGACCACAGCCTGTAAGGGTTGCTTTTATGAAAATTGATACTAAGCAGCTACCACCTGGAATTCAGCATTTCATATTTTCAAAATGCAGGATAGGTCTAAACAAGACACTAGTTATAAAGATTTGTGGTTTTTTATAATCATTGAATGTTTTCAGACACAATAAAGTCTCCCTGGGGTTTTCTCTTCTCCAGGCTGAAAAACCTCAACTCTCAGGCTTTCTTCATGAGAGGGGTGTTCCAGCCCTCTGATCACTTTTGTGGCCCTCCTCTGGATTTGCTCTAACTTGTTTTCACATCTTCCCACAGCTGGACACAGGATTCCAAGTAAGGCCTCACAAGACCAGAGCAGAGGAGGAGAATCACATCCCTTAACCTGCTTTTTTTTTATATGATACAAATGGCTTTCTGGGCTGCACATGTCAATTGCCAGCTCATATCTCATTTTTCACCTACCAGTATCCCTAAGTCCTTCTTTGCAGGGCTGCTCTCAACTCATTTGTACCCCAGTACGATACTGGGATTACTCTAACCCAGGTGCAGGAGGACCCGCACATGGTCTTGCTGAACCTCATGAGGCTCACATGGGCCCACATCTCAAGCCTGACCAGGTCTCTCTGGATGGCATCCCTTCCCTCAAGTCCATCAACTAGCTGAACTACCCAGCTTGGTGTCACCCCCATACTTGCTGAGGGTACACTCAATCCCACTGTATGTTGCTGAACAGTTAAAGATATTCAACATTAAAATGTTACTGTTTCACTTCATGTTTAATGTTTTGGATAGGTAGATAGGTGTTACATTCTTTTAAGTGCAATTTTCAACAGCTTTTGTTTATATTGGAATACATTGCTGCATTCCAAAAGAACTGTTTGGAACACGATTTTTTAAAATTTTCTGCTCCCAACTATACTACTGCGGGAAGGATGAGCGTCCAAATACACATTTTATGTGGGTGAAAGATGACTTGTGCTACAGAAATAGACTGCAATGGTTAAGTCAGCAGAAACACCAGGCTGAATACCTTTGAGGAGGTAAACATTCACTGCATGTGCTATGTGACAGACAAAAATTTCAGATTACACAATGCAGGAGGATAAAATCATTCTATCATGATGGTAATTCTAGGGGAAAGAAAAAAAAAATAATAAAAAAAAAGAACTACAACAGAGGGGGGAAAAAAAAAAAAAAAAAAAAAAGAAAGATCATCCTCAAGAGAAAAGTGTGTTATTTTATTTCCCAGACACAGGAACACAAACAGCCACTGTATCACAGATATATTAAATCTGAATTTCTGGGTGCAAGTGTCACTCACTACATTCCTTGGGACCTGATCTAAGGCAGGCATATAGAAACACAGTCTAGTTTGTGTTGGAAGGGACCTTCAAATGTCATCTAGTCCAACTCCCCTGCAATGAGCAAGGCCCTCTTGAACTAGATCAGGTTGCCCAGAACCATCCAGCCTGGCCTTGAATGTCTCCAGGTGTGGTGCATCCCCCACCTCTCTGGGCAACCTGTGCCAGTGTTTTACCACCCTCATTGTAAAGAATCTCTTCCTCATGTCCAGCCTGAACCCTCATTCACAGAGTCAGCAAACTCTGTATGAAAGAGACTTGTACTTTCCGCTGTAAAAGGCAGCACATAGGTAACAAGAAAGTGTTCAATTAAAAAAAAAAATGCTTTTATGTTAACCCATGAGGGAATTTACATTTCTTATGTAAGTCAACAATATGTAAGATGTAATGTTTGTGCTCTGTCATTTGCTTATACAAAACATTCACAGCTTTCATCTCCAGAGGAAGGCTTATTTAATTTGCACAGAAATTTTTCTACAACACTTCAATAATAACTCTGTTGAATATAAACTTTCACCTGAACTGACAGAGTCTTTTTATTTAGATCACGTGGTATTATGTCTACCCAGCACTGAGTGGAAGTACTGTTTATAGAACTGAAAACCTAGCCAATTTCCAAAGTGAACTAAACAGACTTGTTTGTGCCTATCCCTCCTTCATAAAGTTTGAATATTTAGAAACACATTTGCCATTTCAAAAAAAAACAAAACCAAAAAACCCTCATCATTCCCTCCTTGTTTCTATATAAAAATCTCCATAACCAAGAAGGGAATCTTGCCTGATCATACCTAAATATGTGAAATAACAGTAACAGTAAAAAATGTAAAGTAAATACACAAAGTAAATACAACATGCAAAATAGTCTACTCCACTCTTTTAATGCACCCAGTGCACCCAGAATGAGACTTTTTTAAGTAAGATGTATTACCGCAGATTTATCTATTGGCCAAAAAGGAGCTATGCCTACACATATCTGAAAGTGGATATCAGACATAAGACACAGTGGAAGAGAAAAATGGCCTGTCCATTTATCCATGTAACAACAATGTGTAACAGAATCTGGATGGAATATAAACATCTTGATTTGGAGATCAAGTCTATAAAAGATCTGACTCTGGTACTGATGAACAGAGGATTTGATCTAATAGGATTATTTATTGTTCCTATTCTGGATAATACTTCAAGTCACAGCTTCTAAGGGATGAGATTAATCCTTCCCTGTCTTGCTGCAACTGCCATCATCAGTATCCACAATGCAACATGTTTTCATGCAACCCTCTGTTGCTGCCTGTACCTCTAGTGCATCTGAGGGTTAATTTTACCAGCCACGCTGGACTGCACTAATTCATACAGTTCTTTTCAAGCCATTCAGAAAGAAATTGATTAATTAGACTGAAACCCACTATTTATGCAAGAAATTTCATTATAATGAGGACAATATCCTCATTATCATGAGGACATACAAAGTCCTCATGATGTAATAATATGGAGCATTCATGGCCCCATTCAGAACAACATTTTTTATTTCTTTATTTGAACCATGGAGTCTATAGTTTTGCAAAATCTAAACTCTTTTATGCAAATAATT
The DNA here is from genome assembly GCA_024733675.1 of Psilopsiagon aymara. Classification (NCBI taxonomy): domain Eukaryota; kingdom Metazoa; phylum Chordata; class Aves; order Psittaciformes; family Psittacidae; genus Psilopsiagon; species Psilopsiagon aymara. The sequence continues at coordinate 3,106 of JANRGW010024842.1, read as the reverse complement.
CTTCCCCCTGCAGTTTACGCTTTTAGGGGGAGGAGTGTGGGTTTCTAGGGAAATCCACAGGACTAGGATCTTAAACTATACCACACTATACTATACTAAGTTTTAAATTAAACACCTATTTTTTACACTAAATTTGGGAGGCTCAAGTATCAGAACAAGCTCACACTACAGATAAATCCCCAACTGTTAATGACTTTTTATCACTTCAGAAATCTCTGAATGAAACACAAAAGTGATGAAGCTCTTTAAATAAGTATGTATAAGTCACTCACTCACTGCTGGTATCCACAGGAGGTCAGACAACGCAGGCACAAGAGCACTGGTGGAACATAATGTCTCTGCAGGAAAAACACATATTTAATATTAGAAAAGTTAATTGCAATGAAGAATACACAACACGTTGTTTAAGAATTTAAATCTGTGTTAAGGTACAGAGTCATCCACTCCTATTTCATTTGCCCAAATTCCCATCTTCTTTGCCAAGAACATTTTTCATCTAGGGGGGTTTTAAATACAAGGTTTAAAAAAAAAACAAAGGTTTTTTAAACTTAGTTTTTTTAAACAAAGTCTTTTTAAAATGCATTTTTGCTACTGAAAGTGCTCCTCAGTTCTAGCAAGAAACTGGTGTACGAAATCCAACCTGAAATATAGTTTTTCTCCAGTCACCATGTTTTCCTTTTCTGTGAATACAGCATCCATTTAAGAAAACTGTTGATGGCATTAAATGAAGAAAAGAGAAATGGAAAAGTAATTACAAAAGGAGACATGGTGTGTTCACTTTCTAGGGTAGCACTCCCTTTAGCCAGAACAACTCATTCTATTTGAAAACCACCCATTTCAATTCATGTGGAAGTTAACACGAACTGTCTGGCAGCAGGAAGGACACAGCACGCCCCCTTGCTCTCCTTGTGCAACATTTCCGTGGTTTCAAGAAACACCACTTGAAAGCACTTAAGCATAACAGCAACTTCCTGCACCAGTGAAAAAAATGATACATTCCCTGTTGAGACCCTCCCAGCATAGAAGACGGCCTGACAGAGAAGCAAAAATGCAATTTAAAACCAAATAACGGGGGGAAATTACAGTTAAAGTTCAAAGGGAGCAGAATTCCAACAAGGAGAACTCAGCAAGCTTTCTACTTGATGACTCTTCAAACAGAAACTCCCTGGACATGACACAGGAGAAGGAAATTAACACATTTTCCTCAGCACCATGCTGCGTCTACTGAGTCTATCATCAATGCCCTAAGAAAAAGAAACCTATCTCAACAAGCAGTAAATTCAGCTTCTCTCAGAAGTTAGGCTGTTATGGCAACGATCAGCTTTTCTCCCTTGCAATGCTGGCTCTGGAGATAAGCAGTTTTGCCTTGTTTGGGCAGCTGTGTATTTTGTACGCACCTCCAGGGATTTTCCTTCAAATGCTGTCTAGCCAGACAACTAAGATCTGATCCAAAGTCCAGTACAATCAGTGCAAATTTTCCAGACCTGTATTAAAGTGCCAGCGGGAGAAAGAGGGGGTTGTCTGCAGCAGAGCAGTCTATCACTGGCCTACTGAGCACACATTCCATGCACACTGATCTGAGAGCTTGAAATTAAACAAAGCACAGAACCACCATCTGCTCATGCAGGTTTCAGATCAAGAGGTATTGCTGTGTACTGCAAAGTGTTCTCTACTTTTTAAGTACTTTTGCATGCTCAGAACTGCATTCATCATTCCCAGATGCATTCTTGCCTTTGAGCAAAGCTGCATGAAGATTTATCTCACTGTAGTTAATTATGCAGTTTTTCCAAAAACTGCAGCTCAGCTGCACAGCGTCATTAGCTGTATGAGACAGCCACTGATGAACTGATGGAACCAACAAGGTTAAGAACTCAAGGCACTTTTACCCTCTGCCTAGCATTTTAAATAAGCTTAGTGACACTGCAGCTTCCATTTTCAAACACAAAAATTGGATAAAGCAGCCTAATACCAAGTCCATCCTTCTTCACGTGACAAACATGAAAAACGGTTGCTTGCTTATGAAAGAGCAGCACATAGGTCTGGTCTAAAGCAGGGAAATTTGCAGACTAAAAACTCAAGCAAACAAGCTCGCTGTGGTTATCTTAATATATTTATTTTTTCAGTCAACCACTTTTTCTCCTGACATACTTCTGACATTCATTTTCTACAGACATACCTATCTGCATCAAGAGCTTATAAAACTATTCAGTTTATATACTTTCAGACTAAGTCTCATCTGACACAACTTGGTCTTTTAAAGGGAGAGTTGCTGTCGCTGTTGAGAGGGACAAAAATCACACACACGTATTTTTGGTGACGTCGTAGGAAGAAAGAATAGGCAGGTCCTTTATTACTACAAACCACTACTTACATATCTTTTCTAACACACGTGTGTCTTTTAGTCATTGGTTAATATTAGTTAGCAACAGTACATTATTGGATAACCCTTTACCACATTACGTAAGTCCCTTGTTTTCCCAAGTTCTTCCTTTGCTGTTAGTTGCTCTCCTTATCTAACTCGCTCCCCCAGACTCCCTTTACTTTCCCATTCGGATGCCTTCTGTTTTCCCACTTGTATGCCTCTGGTGCCCCATTTCTCATGGGTACACTTTAACATCTTTGAGAATGAGTTCTAACTTCATGTTTTCAGTCAGGGAATCCATGGGCCTGCCGTAGCCCCCCCCCCAAGTCGCAAAGAATGTCACCTGAAACATTCTTGGATGCCCAATTCCAAAATGAACTAGAGTCCAATGAAACTCAGCCAAAATAATTTTTCACTTCTAAACCAAGATTATACTAAGAAGAAAAGTCAGTCAGCTTCCCACTTGTAATAGTTTTCGTTAGTTTGGCTGGGTTGCACTTAATACCGAAACTTGGAAATGTAGAATAGTTTGGCTGGAAGGGACCTTCAAAACTCATCTAACAAAACACCCCCTGCAATGAGCAGGGTCAGCTTCAACTAGATCAGGCTGCCCAGAACCATCCAGCCTGGCCTTGAATGTCTCCAGGGATGGCACATCCCCCACCTCTCTGGGCAACCTGTGCCAGTGTTTTACCACTCTCATTGTAAAGAATTTCTTCCTCATGTCCAGCCTGAATTTCCCCT
>JANRGW010024841.1:0-31414 GCA_024733675.1 Psilopsiagon aymara | reverse complement strand
ATCAGCGCTGTTCTCAGGCCACAAGTCAAAAACACAGTGCTGCACCAACTACTAAGGAGAAAAATGACTGCTACTGCCGAACCCATGACAGGACCTTATAAACTTATTTATGAGAAAGGAAATTTGCTCCCTCCTGTAACAGTTACATTTCTTTCCGAAACACTTCTACGAAGTTTGGCATTATAGTATTTTATTTCCTAGGGATTTTCACATTAAAATATTTTGGCATTATTAAAATCTAGGATTGGCTGTTTAGATTTTTCTTTTTTTTTATATTTTTTTCCCTGTTAAGTACCCTGAGATTGATGTCATTTGATTTTCCCGAAAAATAATATCCACATTTCAGGTGTCCATCTAATGCAATGTTTCAGTCTAGGAATACAGAAATAAGAAAAATGCAACTGAAGTATAGACTAATGATTAAATTCATGAATTAATCAGAAGTATAGTAATACCTTATAAATACCTTTTATAAAGAAAGGTATTTATAAAATAAAATAGAAATACCTTTAAAAATATGGTTTTATTGTATTACCTTCAGCATGTTTACATAACTGTGAGTGAAGAAGTCAAAAACATCATGAGAATATTTAAGAAACCATTGGAGTGAATGATCAGTCTGAAACACTGTCAGATAAACTTGATTCAGATATTGTGAACAGCACAAGAAACTGGTCTTATGCACTTTGCTTATGCTTTGAACATACAGTGCTGTCACTGCATTGGGGGAAGTGTGTGTTATTGTTTAATGATGCAAGCAGCACACTTAAAATGCTATAGTTCAGCAAATCTAAAATACTTAAATAGTCAGTCCCTAGTCGAACTATGACAATTTTGTACCTCTGCTTTCAGGTATATTTCGTCACTGAATGTTACAGCATTATGTGAGTCTATAATTTAAAACAAAAAAAAAGGTTCAGATCAAGTATTATTTTCTGACCTACACTGCTGCATTAACGCAAAAATCAGTCATGCAAAAACTGGAAGCACATTTGTAGTTTCTGATCTTATTTAGGCCATAATAATTCCATGTCATGAACGTATCTGTCAGGGTCAAGACACAATGTATTATTTTTTTATGCCAAGGGATTTGCATTATCTTTCTACTATTTTTGACTCAGAATCATAGCTACACTTGAGAACTTGAAGCCTTTGCACACTACAGTGTTTTTCATACAGGTTGTATGCTTAAGCATTGATCGCTGCTCCTTTACTCTCTCTCCTCCATGATAAAACATTGCTTTTTCCTGTCAATAGTGTTTACTAATTCAATTTCAATTAAGAAATAAAGACTAGTGCTATGAACTCACAGGTATGCATTGCGTTAACTGGCCAAGGAAGTTGATTATACTCAATCATATTAAATGCAATCATTACTCCAAGTGCTTTCAAGTGACACAAGTGTGACTGTAAAAGCAAAAAATATCTTTTTTCCAATATGTGTAATAAATGGCAAGTGGGTTTTTTTTTTGTGTGTGTGTGTGTGGTTTTTGTTTGTTTCTTTGGTTTTTTTGGTTTGTTTGTTTTTATTTTGTTTTTTTTGTTTTTGTTTTTTCCACACATTAATTTATTATTCCTATTTTCTCTCTGATGTTTAGTCTTAACCATGTGGCTTAAATAAAAATAAATACATACTATTCCTTAACAACAAAGAAATAGTCACTAAATATGAAGTTACAAAATTTAACTGGATCACAGACTAAATAAAGAAGAAAATCACAGGAAATATAAATTAAGTAAGTCTTTCAAGTGTTTCTTGTTTGATCTGAATAAAGGGTCTTACTTTAGAAAGACTGTTGAAAGAAAATCAGAAAGTATCTTAGTCCCAGGAAGTTTCAAAATTGATTTGATGTGTTGAATTCCTCAAGCAAAAGACTTATAGAAACTCAAGCAGGATTTTAATTTTAAATCCTTGTGTAAGAAATAATTTTAAATGTGATTGTATTAGAATTTATATTAACCATGTTGTGTATCAAAACATAATTGTGAGCTATGTTATATATAATTACAAATATTTCACTGCATTTTCCATTCAATTTCAATTTATGGATTTAGCTTTACCTGAGGTTTGAACGCTTTAATGAAAGGCTTGTTTTCAGCTTATTCTGGATTTGACTTAACAAGACTATTAAACCTATCCTACAGTTTAATTTCTTATCCTTTAATTACTATTAGGATAATAATCTCATAGTGAACTTGGGTGGGCCTCATCCTGCAAACTGTTCTGCGTGGGCAACCCACAGAATAATGACTTTTGGAAAATGCAAAGGACCAAAGCCTATCAATGAAGAAAACAAGTCCCATGCTTTCATGTTGCTACCATACTTCCTTGTGCTTTTAGCCACAACAGTTAGCAGATGTGGTGTACTGGTTTCATGTATCAGCTCCCAAAAATGATCTCAACAAGAAAATTATATTGCCATTGTATGGTTCTTCACATGCAATAATTCCTGCAGATGTGCATATGTATGTTTAAGCATAAAACACAATTGGGGTGGAGGATCTCCACTATACTAGTCTGGAAATAAACAGTAAGCATGAATACAGCAGGTGAAACCCTGGAAACAGACTCAGATCCATGAGCAAAATGTTGTAAACTTTCCCACTCTCTGTAATTGAGTCCCATATCTCATTCTCCCCCCAAATTTGAAATGAATACTCCTGATGATAAAGGCTGTTGATGGCTGATATCCATCTGCAAAGGATGAAGCTTACTTTTTGTACCATTTCAGGAAACTACTAGGCAAACCACTGGGAAGGCGTTTGAACATAAACTCAGGAAGAGAGCTGTCTCTACTTTGTAGAATCATAGAATCATAGAATAGTTAGGGTTGGAAAGGACCTTAAGATCATGTAGTTCCAACACCACCACCCCACCCCCCCCATGGACAGGGACACCTCATGCTAAACCATGCCACCCAAGGCTCTGTCCAACCTGGCCTTGAACACCACCAGGGATGGAGCATTCACAACTTCCCCGGGAAATCCATTACAGTGCCTCATCACCTTTACAGTAAAGAATTTCTTCCTTACATCCAATCTAAAATTCCCCTGTTTCAGTTTGACTCCATTACCCCTTGTCCTATCACTACAGTTCCTAATGAAGAGACACTCCCCAGGACCCCTATAGGCCTCCTGCAGATACTGGAGGGCTGCTATGAGGTCTCCACACAACCTTCTCTTCTCCAGGCTGAACAGACCCAACTTTCTCATCCTATCTTCATAGGTCCCTCTGGATGGCATTCCTTCCCTCCAGCGTATCGACCAAACCACCCAGATTGGTGTCATCAGCAAACTTGCTGGGAGCGCACTCAATCCCACTGTCCATGCCACCGACAAAGAAGTTGAACAAGACCGGTCCCAACACCGATCCCTGAGGGACACCACTAGTTACTGGTCTCCAGCTGGACATTGAGCCATTGAGCACAACTCTTTGCATGTGGCCATCCAGCCAGTTCTTTATCCACTGAGTGGTCCACCTATCAAATTGATGTCTCTCCAACTTACAGACAAGGATGTCGTGTGGGACAGTGTCAAACGCTTTGCACAAGTCCAGGTAGATGTCATCAACTGTTCTCCCCCTGTCCATCAGTTCCATAGCCCCATCATAGAAGGGTCTACATTTTGCTACAACTTATCCTCTGTTTTTACCTCCAGTACCTTGCAAAATATTTTCATGTGAATAGACACCTTTTGAGGAACAACTTTCTACGTAGTAATGAAGTATGTTCTATAGGTTAAACATTTTTCTCCCTCAAAAAGGCTAAACGACTTCCTTAAACCACTCTTGACCAGTTCCAAGTTACAAGCTCAAGGTAATACGCATTGCTATGACTTGTGCTACCAGCTGGCCAGTCTGGGTAGCCACAGGTGACTCATTTTACTTGGAAAGGTATACAAGAGAAAGTAGAGTTGTGATGTAGTGTAAAAATTAAAACTGCTGGTATGAGAAGTACAATTACCACCCAATCATCCCAAAAGGCTGAGGTGGAGTTCAGTGCTGCTGAGGGGTCAGACATGACTGGCAAAACTGTCAGTTTTACAGTTACTCATATTACTCATATGTAATTAATTCGCTGATCACAAAGTTGGAATTTAAGTATCTATACACAAAGTGATTGATGTGAACATTTCTAATAGTCAATTTAGTTGTCTTTTTGTGGTTTTTTAATTTTATTATTTTTACTTTTGCCTGCTCTGAAACTTGCACTAAGACCTTGAGTGGCAGAAGTCAGAACCCTACTGTGTCTGAAGACCCTTACTCCTTGTGCTGAACCTACTTTGGAAAGCATGATGGTATGGGCCTTTCATTAAATACAAATCAAATACTGTCTATTAAAAACAATTCAATGCAAAAAATAACAATCTTGAAATTTACATGGTTATTCGTCTGCTTACAAACAGATGCACATTAGGACTGATTATTAAAAACAGAGTGCTCTCCAGCACTGTATGCTGAGCGCACCTTACAATGCTCCAGAGGATTCTGAAAGGAATTAAACACAGAAATTACATCAAACTAGAGCTTCTGAGTTTAGTGAACACAGTACAGAGATGGAAAAAATGCAGTTGAGGAGCTTAGTCTTACTATTTGCAAAGTTGTGTCGTGGGGGTCATTCACAGGGAGGGCATGTAAGGAGCTTTAAATTACTTTCTTGTTTTGACTTGATTTTGAAATAAGGATTTTAATGCATTTTTTTCTAAAATACACAGTTTTGAATATGTTGGATATTAAAATCACAGACTAGTGATGGGAAAAAGCCTGAAACACCAAATCCCTTTTGTTTAGAAGAGGCTTGGGCAATTTCTCCTTTTTTTTTTTTTTTTTTTTGTTGATTTTAAATCTCCTGGAATTTGATTACACAGCACATTCCATCTATCTGCCACAGCAGGACTCTTTATCAGGACTTGCTGATTACTACTTATTCATTGCTTCAATGTGAGCCCTTGAAGGATTTCATCTAATACAGATTAGTACCTTTATTAAACTGTGGTTAATTGAAGCCTCTGAGCTCTGCTAAATATTGTTCAGTGAAGTGGATTAGTTGTTTTAATTTGTTGCTCTCTTTCACAAAATCAAACCACTGAATGAAATAGTTACCTTTTCCATTGGGCTACTGAGGGTGACATTACTATAGGGCTCATATATCTTAAACTGTCAGTTTTCTAACTTACAGAGATGCCTATGGTTCAGCAAAATCAGAAACTGATTTGACCACAATAGCACTCTCTTGGAATGGTTTAATTTTAAAAAAGAATAAATTAAGGCCACTATCAAGAATGCCTTCTCAAATGTATGAGTAAAATCTGGCACCGTGTTTTCTGATCAGAAAAAAAGAAACAGAAAAAACATACATGCTGGAACATTTAAAATTCTTATTTAAAATTCAGTTGTTTTCCTAAGGATTTCTGTAAATAGTTTTTTATCTGACTTTATTCCCTGTTGAACATCAAGACTAAGAAACATTACAAAAACCTAAGGAATAATCCTGCACCCACTGCAGCCACTGACTCACTGAAGAGTGCTTTATTAAAAGATTGTTTGGAAACTTACAAAATGAAAATATGTGTGCCAATTGTTTTTCACTGTTGCCTTCTTAGGGGATGATAATTTAAGATTTAATTAAAAATACTGGGCCATATGAATTGCAATGTTTTAGTTTGTGACTGATTAACATTGGCAGTTCTTTGTTTAAAGGCAAAAAAATCAGTAAGACTTGAAAGAGAGGATTGTAAGAAAAAAAAATAATTCACCAACTAAAACACTTTGAAAAATATCTCTGTGTCTATGAGAGAGGTGTGATAACAAAATGACTCCTTTTTTTTTGCCCAGCAGAAAAATTCCTGCTAAAACTAAAAGGCTAGTGAGGAAAGACTCAGTTCAGAGTCATACCTCTGATTGCCCATTCAACACAGAGCTTAACCACCTTTGAAAACTGGTAAGAGTGAAATAAAGTTGCTGTGGGGGCTGCATACAGCAGATACAGTCTATATAACCATACCAGCTGCAGCCCAGTGGGATTCTGGCTAGGGTGAAAGATGTCCATTGCCAACTAAAGATACGAATAAGTATACTGAATTTATTACTAGATAGAATTAATAATTATTACACTATTAGAGACTTAAACTATGCTTTGTTTCCCATATTCAAAATAATTCAAAGTAAGTAACCATGCTATGGCAAGATAGGCTTACTAGCATAAAGTTTCATTATTTATTCTAAGAACAGTTTATATTCCACAAATAAGACACTTCACACCAAGCATAACTAAAAATAATTAAAAAGAAAGAGAAGTTAGGAATTAATGACATTTTGCACTACTGTTTAGCCAAACTGTAGAGTAGGAAATACACATTGTAGCAGAGACGATGTAAGTGAATTTCAGAAGGAAAGAATATACAAATTTTAATTTTATCTTTTAAAGTAACATTAAGTAGGGACTGCATTTGGCTAAACTTTAATTTTAGATTCTGACATGAAAGCCACTGAAATTAGTGGTACAGTGTCAATAAAATGCAGAGATGAAATTGACTCTGAACTTGTCTGATTTTATCTCAGTACTGGAAATGCTAGTTTATGTAAGGCTTCAGTAATGGAATTTATTGCTCCCTAATGGAGCTTCCTTGGGTCTCTCCAGGCAACACTCACATGTAACAAAGTAGAGTTAACAGTGCTAGTGTGTCTGCTACTTCATATCCAGGGGAGGATCTGCAGTATGACTAAAAACGAGTGTAGTGGTTCATCTTATCCAACTTGTTGAAAATCACAGATTCACAGCATGAAGAAGGCTCAAGTCAGCCACATCTGCTTGAAAAGCCTGCAGACAGGGATGACAGGTTAAGACACGGTGCCTGATGCTGTGGAAGAAAGTCTGACTTCTTAGCAACCCAAAGGACTGCTCCTGTCTTCCTTCTCTCTTTCATTTTTCCTCTGTAATCTACACCTTTTCAAAAGGAAAAAAAAATAATAAAAAGATATACGAACACTGAGGATTTAAAGTGCCCTTGACACTTCTCAATTATGCATGGAGAAAACACAAGGACTTATGCAGAGTATGGGAAGGTTGCAGCTCCAAAAGGCAGACTTCTGTGTTAGAACTTGCACCTCATATCAGCGGCCCTACAGCAACAGCGATAGTAAAGAAAAGAGATCTGAGGGAGGAGGATTAACTGTGTCAGCTCTTCACTGGCTGTGTGGCTCCTGGAGACATCAGGAGCTGTTTTTGCAGACAATGCTAATGAAGGTGGTCCAAGTTTCTGTGGCAGCTCTGCCCTGGTGCCATCACTTGTCTGCAGCTGGAAGTCCTGGCAGCAGCCCTACCACAACCTTTCTGACAGTCACCAGTGTGTTACTGGGTAGTTTTCTTTGTAAGATCATGTCTTGGGATCTAGCCAATGGTCTACAGACTTGAGAGTGGCTCATTTCTTGAAAACTTCATATTGCTTCAACAGAACTGGTAGACACCTCCTATTCTCTACATTCACACTTGAAAGGTATTTCAGAGTAATAGTGCTATTTGCACTATGTAACATCTTGCAAACCTCACGTTATCCTCTAATTACACATCTGCATGTATAACTGCCAAAGACCTCCTAGCAAGGAAATGTGCAAGATCAGAATCACACCATGGCTCTACCATGAAGACAGAGGTCAAAATCTGAGTGGTACTCTGTGGCTATAGGTGAAGTGTTTTAAAGCAAACATTTCGGATGAACCTCTGAAAGCCAGGTACTTCACCAGAAGGAATAAGCCTAAATGCTCCACACAAAAGTTCCCTACTAACTGTCCCAAGTGCCAGTATTTTGTTTGTTCATGTCTGCAAAAGGCACAAGGTAAGGAAGAAATAGGAACTTGCATCTATGAAAATCACACTGTAAGCCTCAGAAATACAAGATTTACTTCCAAAAAAATGCTCATCTCTGCGTTTTCCTTTCATGAAGTCACTTCATCAAGACTCTGGAATTTTATGTGCCTCTTTTCACAGAACTGCAGTTTTTAACAGTCTGAATGATGCTGGACAGTTTGCTTCTCCACATGAAAAGTATGTAAAATAGCGGCTAAGATGTTTTTGGAAGAATAGTTCACATTATTCTTCATTTTAGAGTTTACTGCAGAGATAGCTGTATTCTATGATAAAGTTGGATTTCTTAAGTTTATATCATACAAACTTAAAGATTAAGGCTATAAGAAGTCCACAGCCACAGGACTCAGTAAGCTTAAAACCTGGAAGCTACAGGCTCAGAGCAGAGCTACCCTTTGATATAAATGTCTCTCTCTCTCTCTCTCAACTTACAGAAGAATATGACTATTATCTTCCATTTCACAGCAATGCTAACAGGATGAAGGTCACCCAGCTTGCTAGATTACATTCAAATGAAGACGGCCAGTGAGGTAGAAGATACTAAAACAATTTTTTTACAGGAGAAAAAAATGGCAAGAGTTAAGTAACCACAGTACAGAATAAAAATGAAAGAATGTCACAGGATTTCACAATATTTGTGACTATTACACAATATGTCACTTTCATAGTATACATGAAGTTTCTGACTATTTAATTCAGCTTTTTACTGCTCCATTTCCTCTACAGCTTCCTCATTAGTGTCTCAGTCTTTGACTATAAAAGTCATTCAAACATTCAAATGTTCTGGGAAAGTATAGAGAAACAAAGAGGAAAAAATATTTGATGAAGAGGTGTGCCCAGCAGACTTGTTACTCTGTAATGTAACTTTGACAGTGAAAACAACTTATTGTTAATTTATCTTTTTTATAATGTCTTGAAGTTTTTACCACAAAGCACATACTGTAATATTACCATCTTAGCTAACTGAGCTGAAGACACCAAAACGAAGTGAGGATCCAGTACTGGCATTTTTAGGGACCACCATCAAGCAGACTTTCCCCATGACAACATCTTAGTTCTTTTTGCTCAGAACAGACGCTACTCATGAGAGTTCTGGGCTGAACTAAATGGTGGCCCTAAACACATAAGTATGACATAGAAAATGTCCCATTTTCAATACCTAAAAATGCTTCTGCTAAGCATTTTCCCTGTGTCAGTATTGTAGAGAAGTAAGATCAGCTGTGAGTTGCTTTAACAACAAACTGTGTGTCCATGGTATATTTAAAAAGCTTTCTCTCCAGATTTCTCTCTTACTATTACCCATAAATTCAACTTCTCTCTCGTTGCAACTACGGAAAATGAACAATTCCTGCAGTAAGGTGACAGTGTTTTTCAATCTGGACCTTTTCAAGGGCAAAAAATAATTAACTGCATATGCCCTCACTCCAAAATTTTAAAACAACTTTGCTATCATCTAGTTAACATTTACCACTTCTAAGTTTCACCTGCAGTTTAATTACTTAAATCCAGTAACTTGCAGATTTTTAAATGCTTAGGTTTTGTAACTTGACCCTTCCCTGTGCAGATATAAAACTACCAATGTTCAGCACAAGCCTCAGGAAGCAGAATGCCTAACTCTAAAAATTTATCAGTCTACCTGATTCTCTTTAACGGAAATGAATGTAAAAAGCAAACCACAAAAGAAGAAAGTATCACAGATTTGGAAAAGAACATCCCTACCCCCACACGTTTAGCTTTGTCATGACTGAATGGGATTTTATTAGTATTTACACACTTTGGGATTTATTCCTAAAGGAATACCCCCAAATATTAACTATATATATTAAAAAAAAAAAAAAAAGAAGAAAAAAAGAAAGAGGTAAAAGCACCCAAACTTTTTTAAAAAATGAAGAATCTTGAATCTGATGCAAATTTTAAAAAAATTGACTAGCTGGGCTTGCTAATACAACATACATTTTTTTCACGCTGAAATATTTTGTCAGTACCCAAGAAGGCACATTTTACATACTCCTGCAAGGGGCTGTTAGTGTTTAATAGATTTAGCTGACTGTGCCATTGACTTCAACAGGATTAGAATCTGTGGTAAAATTTTATATGGGGTGTTTACAGCACAGAAAAGAAGAAGATCAAGTCTGTGATTGCTATCTCAGGTGTTGATACATACACACCACAACATTACAGAAATTAAAGGTAGCTATCCATTTACTAGGTATATCAAGCATTTACAGCAAATAATGTAGCCTTTTAGTATTGTTATTAAAAGCCTGAGAATGGTTTTCCTAGTAGCAAATCATACAGCAGCACACAGTATGCCTGTGAGCGCCATGAAATTTTGGGGGGTTTGCATATTTACTGCATGCCTATTTAACCCGAGGTGATCCAACTTTGTCCTCCCAAAACACTAATTTGTCATAGATTTCAATGCACAAAGAAGGAGAGATTCTATGATTTATTGATTTCAGATGTATTTCAGTTTCTCTAAGGTTGAAACTAAATGTAGCTAGTCATGACAGCTTCAGGGTATAACTTCAAATATGTTTAACAGCTCATATTAGTTCTGTTATACTAGTTATCCATTTCACTGCATTTAAAAATGTTTCACGCAATGATCTGAATCTAAGTGCCTATGAAAACTCCGGTAATCAGAAAACATGCAGAAATTTTTTACTGCTTATACCACTTTCCAACACAAACACAGTTTGGCAATTAGCATCCATCAGGAGATGGAAGAGCTATCCTCAGTCTTCAATCACAGGTTTTCTTTTGTGACTAAATGTATAAAAGACATCTAGATCTAAAGAAGTCAAGATCTAGTAAGTCAAATTCTCTTTCAGTCTCTGATAACTGAAGTGAGATACGTGTACTTACAGTGAAGGTGAATTTGATCCAAAATACACAAGACACAACTGTTTGCCTAGACAGGCTTAATAGAATGTAAAATTAATTTTCTTTGTAATTAAATCCACAGTGTTCTTCCTGCTGTATTGAATCTTCCAGGCCCCAGTTACAGCATGAATGATTAATGCAGCCTTTTTGCAAGGCCTTTCAGGTAATTTGCTTGGAGGGGAAAGGGAAGGAAGATGAAAAATGAAGAAAAACGGTCTGTTTTTATTCTAGGCTGCATTTACCCTAACTGCAGCCAGAATTTAATGGTCTCATTGTATTTATGTCAAGGGAGAAAACTGAAGGTTATTTTTAAACCTTCATTGCTTATTTAACAATAGGGTAAATGTCTTTTGCCCCTGGGACTCTACATGAGTCAAGGCTGGTCCTGTGCTCCATAATTGCTGGGATCTCACTTTCAGGATGTGCAGTAAACACATTAGCACACTTTCAACACATTGCCAGAGATCCAAAGGGAATAGTGGCAAACCCTGCAAGAGGGCAACTTGAACAGCGTATGTTTGTAACCCTTTCTGGAACAGAATTCAATTTTCTTGGTTTAACATGATGAAAAATAAATGTGAATTCCCTACTGAACATGGTTCAGTATTTCAAGCACCAATGTATATGGAATTCTTTAGCTCTGAAGTTTTAGTTCAGCTTATATGTACATGTTTCCGCTACAATCAATATACTCCAAATTGATTATTGAGGAGTTTTCTGGAAATCACATCAGTATTTCTAAAATTAGCTTTCTTTCCCTTAGCATTTCAAAAGCAGCATATAAAAAACAGGCAACAACAACAACAAAAGTTGGAAAAAAATATTGTCAAAGTGCTCCTTCTGTGGCAGTCCTTAGAAAGCCACAGACTCTCCAATCTGTGGAGAATCAGTACGTTCAAGTAGAGGTTCTTCAGCTGTTGAAGCTAATTCAGCATACTGCTAGTTAAGGGAAGAGAAGGAAAAAGGGGTCTGCAGTTGGGAGGGGTGGTTTCCGTCCTGTTTCTCACTTCTCTGCTCTATGCAACATGTAGGCACCTGGCAGACCCTCATGCTCTTGTGTGCCCTGCCCAGCAGTGACCAATGCACAGGACTTGGAGCTCTCTCTTGGCCCAGGACAGCAGGTGAGAGGCAGGGAGAGTTGTCACCCAGCAGGGACCTGGGAGACTACCTCATATACTGGAAAAAAAAAATATCAGATGTCTTTGTGAAGCTGGAGTAGTATAATCTGACCTCACATAGTCTACCACTGTCCAGCAAATTGAGTGAAATCATGCTTTGCCTATACCTGATACTTCTGCTCAGTTATGCAAATTTAGATTAATGGGTCCAGTTGTATTATGCTGTACATTAAGATTACTTTAACTGCACATAAGACTTTAATAGCCAGTCTTTTCCACTTTCTCCTATTTCCCTTCACCAGTCTCCATCCTATAATAATCTACCACATAAACCACAGACCACATCAATTTCTTCTACTACAAATGAACTGTACTGCAGATCATTTTCTGAAAACATTGACACTAATGCAATTACACGGACATGATCTGCTACTTTAAGATCTCATCTGAAATCATAACAAAGGCATCTATTACAGGAAAAGACTGTTTTACCATTGCTTTTACAGAGTTGCATACAGAACAATTTCAGTTATGCACTGGAATCAGCTCTTCTCCATTTTATCACCAGTGCCTCATGGCCTCGCTGCAGGTTGCATAACATAGTCCTGCTCTCTATCTTATTTTAACAATCTCATACAATGAAAAATAGTTGGGTGACTCTTTCCAAATCGTGCTGCTCATAGCTGAAATTTTCACCACAAAACTTAAAAGCTTATTACAAGTGGAAGTAGCACCTTTTTGAGAAAAAGAAGCAAGTTACAATTTAAGATGAAAAAGAGTATGACTAATTTTGTTTAAAATTTTCACTAATTTTCACTGGCAGCAGGATGCTTTATCTAACATTTATAGTCCCAATGTCAGGCTCGTGAAATAAATTGCCATGAGTGCAAAACCTCATGTTTACTGCTTTTCTAGCTTCATTGGAGATCTGAATTACAGTTTACCACTGAAAAAAAATTAATTAATACTATTTCCCAACATGTGAACAATAGGTCCACTAAAGTCTCCACTAGGGAAATAGTGGAGACTATGTTGTAAGGATTTATATCTTTCATGCTTACCTTCCTCTACCTGTATCAAGATTATTTAAAATTAACTCTGCCATAAATGAAACAAACTATTGTGAGGCACTGAAATTGTGTTAGAGCTAAAGACAAATTAAGTGGAAATGAGAAAAAATCAGCCAGCAACTGAAAAACTCCAATGAAGATATTAGATTTTTCTTTTTAAAAGCTGCAAAATAGTAATTAATGGAGACTACAGGGTGCATTTCTAGAACACCTAGTTGGACTCTGAAAGATAAGCACTGATCAAACAGATGTGTAACAAGCCTGAAGTACTGAATTGGTCAGCCTTGCAAAGAGAGTTTTGCTATTGTGCATGCAGATACAGGATGCCAGCAGCTTTTTTTTTTTTTTTTTTTTAAAGACTAAGATAACTAAAAAAGAACATGCAGAATTTCTGAATATGGGGCACTTTTAAATGCTTAAATATCTTAATGAATGAAGAACCTATTTTTCTAAATGAATGCTTTTAAAACTGCAGCTAATAAAAGGAAAAGATCTTAAGGTGCAAAATGTAAATTAACAGTCATTTCAGAAGGCTAATTTTAGGTAAGTGACACTCATTAAGACAAACTGAAATCATGACACTATAAGTCAGGGAAGCTTCTTATGCTTAAAAAGTCATGCCTTAGATTGTCCTTCTCATTCACTCTTAACATCTTTACAGGATTTTTCCTTGTGAAATACAGATGCTAAAAGTCTTCATGTAACATTACAGGGTTTTCTGCAAAGCCACTGGAAGCAGAAAAGTGATGCCAGCAATTGTGCAATCTTGGATTGCAGAATGCGAATGTCTCAATTGGGCTACTGGACCAGAAAGATGAGCCCATTTTTAGTTGTGTCACTTCTAATACATTATGGCAGTAAAGAACAAATGAACAGCTTATTTCCCACAGACCTTTTCAAAGCCTTAGAGACTGCCATTTGAACCATTCTTTAATTACCTCTGGCACAGACTTCAGAAAGCTCTATTAGCCAAAAGTGAGAATATAAATGAAATTTCGCTCTGGTCCAATAGCAATACTTACGATGCTCCTAAAATGTAAGAGTCAACTTTATGCAGTCCATAATGTTCATGGAACCATAGACCATAGAATGGCTAGGATTGGAAGGGACCTTAAAGATCATCTAGTTCCAATCTGGCTGCCATGGGCAGGGACACCCTCCACTAGACCTGGTTTCTCAAAGCCTTGTCCAACCTGTCCTTGAATATGTCCAGGGAAGGGGCAGCCACAGGTTCTCTGGGCAACCTGTGTCAGTGTCTCACCATCCTCATAGTGACGAATTTTTTCCTAATGTATAATCTAAATCTACTTTATTTCAGCTTAAAGTCATTCTTCCTTGTCCTATCACTACACGTCCTTGTAAATAGTCCCTCTCCAAATTTCCTGTAGGCCCCTTTTAGGTATCAGAAGGCTGATATCAGCTTTCCCTGTAACTTTTCTTCTCCAAGCTGAACATGCTCAGAGTGTCTTCACCAGAGGTACTCCAGCCTTCTCTTTAATGCATTTCTTATTAACATTTTCCCTTGTCCTGGTTTTCATTCTTTCCCATCCCTATAATAACAGATTGTGCTTCATCTTCACCTGGACAACTTTCAGCATCAATCTTGCTTTCCCTTTACTTGCTTTTATTAGGTTGCATTACCTACGTCCTCCTTTCACACTTCTCACACTGTGTGTGCTCTGCTCTTTTCTAACTCAGTTTGTCAACTTGTAAGTTGGCAACATTGTCAGTGTGCACCCAGATAAGCACTGCATTGAGTGAGTGGTCCCTAGTTGTTATTTGCTTCATTTCCTGATGGGCTTCACTGTATACCTAGTAGGCCAGAAAATAAAGCTTTAGCTTATGACTGTTAAAGAGGAGAGTGGCACACCAGGAGTACTGAATAAAACTATGACTTGAGTAGCAAGCCAATTCTACATCATCCCTAAAGCAGAAGGATTTCTGTCTCTAAGTTTCAGGATTCTCTCCTTTTGTATCAACCGCATTGCTCTTCCACATTGAAATCATTAAGCCAGAGGTATTTAAACATTCTGTGATTCTATCATGTGTGAAATACTATAAACAACGACTATCATCTGTCAGAGATTCTGCCTCAACTACCAAGAGCTTCCAACATATGCCATGGGAAACAACTATACACACTAGCCTGTGTCTGAAGCCTGTAATAATGGCAGAATCATCACTGGTGATACCTAATGACAGGACAGCCAAACCAGCAGAGAGCAGTGCTCATGTACTACATGAATTTTTACACTGGGAAGTGGGGAGCCTCCCTAGAAACACATCTCTCTCTTCTCATGAACTTTTGTGGAAGAGAACATACCTTCCTTGAAGCAGACTTGTTATGGCATGATGTTAATAATGTAGTTTTTAACAGCAGGCATTTCCTAGTAGTTTTTAACCATAGGTATTTCCTAAGGCGATAAATAAAAGACCCTGGTAGCTTTAACCTCCAGTACTGATGCAGGCAAAACTCTCACTAGTGACCATGCGACTATGTAGTTACACATGAACAAGGGGTTTGGGATTATGCAGCAAACACAATAAACTATTTGAAGCATATGAAGGAAGTGCGGTGTTTATCCTATAACATGTAAAAGAAAGTAAGTATGCTGCATTATCAGGCTTCTTTAACCAACAGTCTTCCAACTGCCTTTCTTAGGCTCCCTTGGCGACACTGAGGGCTCTAACTTTTCCCACATGAAAGTAATAATAAACCAATGGCCTGTTTTTCATCAGAAAGCTAAAGGACTGAATGCTGCTTGCGCTCCGGCTGTTTCTCTTTACATTCTGTTAGTGAGTGAATTGTATGTCAAATAAGTTCAAAATCCATGGCTGGAGTAGTTTGGTGCATAAAAGCTTGTGCTCAGTGTTTCAGTTTGAAGCCAAGATTCATGAACAATCCTGAAAGACTCCTATTAGGTCAATCTAGTTCTCTGGCATGAAAGGACATTTCTTTAGGTGAGGACATTTCTAAATCAGACAAATAATTTTATGAAAAATACATCTGTGCTCTTTTAAGACTAAAATATCACTTATTTTGGAAACTATTTTCTATCTTTAAGCAGACAGAGTACATCTTTAAAAGTACTCTTAAAGAAAAATTATGTTTAGTACTATTCTGCTGACTTTCAATTATTTTTACGTAACATTTGTCCTGTCTCTCTCATTTTTCTGTTCCATAAAATTTAAAATAAATCAGACATAATGTGCTGTCTGTTCCATTACAGTGTATCACCAAAATGTTTGGAATTGCAAATTAGGTATTTGCACTGGATATTTACATTCTTCCTTTGCTATTCCCCATAATTTTCTGCATTTTAATAAAACAGAATGCCCTGATTATTTTCCCTGAAATACTGTTTCAGGCTCCCTGTTTGTCTGGGAAGGGGAAGAGGTGAAAACTATTTTGGCTGTCAGATTCATTGGATGCAATTGTGTATTAGAGGCCCTATCCATTCCAGTTTGTCTTTAACGGCTGCCAGGCTCACAATCTGATGAACCGTAGGTTTACTCTGCATTTGTTGGCAAGGTAACCTTTCCATGTGCAGTATTTGAGTGCTCCATTGTGCATAAAGAAACCCAACACTGTATTTCCATGAGAAAATTACTGTAAAGCAGTTGTTCTACCAGCTTTCACCAGGCATGGTGTTTCACATAGAGCTGGAAGGCGTCCAGCTAAATGAATTCCTGTCAGAAAAAAAGTTTTGTTTTGGTAACATAATTACAATCTTTAACAATGAATAATAATAGGATCTAAGCTCAGTAGTCAAATAAAGCTTACAGTGATCCAGCATTACGCAAGTGAACTAAATTTAGCCTTCAAAGGGTACATATCACCCACTCAAACAAAGCACCTACAAGTGTACCTACAGTCATATATTCAAGGATAGAAGCTGACCATTTGGTGTTCAACCCAGTCACCTGATAAAAGTGTAAAATAAACAACCTCCAAACAAAACTGTGATTTTATGCACCATTATAGTCAGGTTCACTGACAAACACGAAAGTGAGCAAATGGGAGGAGTTAAGTAAAAATTAAATCAGTTTTATATGAACAATGATCAATAGGGATTATCACAGCTCTGCCGCTATACTTCATGAATAGCAATACACCCTCCTACTAACACAGTAGACACACTTCTGGCAATACACAGTTAACATTTTGTTAGGGGAACAACTACTGATGCTTTTTGACGTAAGTAGATAGCAGGCAATATATTCCTGCCATTTCTGCCTCTAACACTTCTATTAAGGTGCAGATGCATTCAGGATCTTCATGCCTAGCTAACATGACTAGGCAAGCAGACGCTCATTTAGGAACTGGGCAGTGCTTCACATGTGTTTCTATTAGACTGCAGGAAAGAGGTAGTGTGTTAACAAAGATGATAAACTACAAAAAATTCTTCAAAAGGTTACTGCCACTAGTTTGTTAAGCAGAATTTCCATGGAAAAGTAGTCCTTGCTTGCTTAGGGACATGCACAAAGGCAGATATTGGATTTGATGCAAGCCAGAAAATAAACTTCATCATGAACTACATATACTGCATAAAACCAAGATTGACTTATAAAGGTATCTTACATTTGAAAGTATCTCATAGAACACAGTAAATACAAACTATGGCATCACTATCTGCATTATGTTGTGTTGAACAATACATATTCTGATTATTATACTACATCCATCTCTCAAAACTTAGAATATCCTCCTCAGTTCCAGTCTACTTATAGTCTTGATACAATTAGGCTGCTATCCTGCTGTGTTTGAGGTAAGTAAGTTTCATTTGGCAAAACCAGATGATTAAAACAGCCCCCAGGTAGATCTGCTCGGATTGGTGCTGTCTTGTGTTTAGGAAGCTCAACTGCCCCCCACTTCTCAGCTCAGCTCAGCACCAGCTCCCCTTCCCACTTAAGACTTGTACCTTAAAGCAACTACTGATGCTTACCTGCTTCCCCCAGATGGGCACCATCTTTTTCCCAGCTCCAGACTTGCTCAGTACTGGTCTGGCAGAACTGTAACCAGAAATTTCACCTACAGTCTCATCTGTGGTGAGGAGTCTCAGCAGGAAACAGCTTTGCGCACCCTCTGACTGACTGAAAGATGCGTCTTTTACCAGTTTATGCTTTGTAGTGGGCTCCTAATCCAAAGAATATGAAAGACTGTGCATGCTCCTTTTAACTGCAAAAGTAACTTCTCAGTTACTAGGAAACAGTTAAGACACTTTTGTTCATCTTTAGCAAAGGCAAAACCCTTGCATTTCCAGCAGACTGGGCTACTGAAAGGGATAGAGGTTTGAGTCTTTGGGAAGTTCATCAGCTCAATGCCACAAACTGGAATTCCTAACTCACTGATATCTTGAAACATAGGTTTTAATGGCTGCAACAACAAATACTCTGTCAGGTTGCTTCCCTTATTTTGATAAATCTCACCCCACATGTATCTCTGTGTTTAACAGTAGTTTGGATTTTTTTTCTTTACCATGACAAGAACTACAATATAAATATTTACAAAAATAATAAGTATCAATTACCATAAACCCTTTTTCCAACTGCAACTAATTCCTAGAAGGTATCAGAATGCACCTGGAAGGCATACTTGACATAAGATGTTGACAGTAGGTTAGTGATCTACCTCAAACAAAAGCTTTGCTTCTGGATTTCTTTTGGCAAAGACAAAGAGGACCCAAACCTGATGATATTGGAACAACTCAAGATTTCTTTACAGGATATATTAAAAAGCTACCATTATCAATAATGTAGTAGTATTAGAAGAGTAGAAAAAAAAAAAAAAAAGAAGAAATTTTTCCAGATCTTTTCAAACCATACCAAAAGTAAAATGGGCATGTCAAAGAAGGAACACAAAAGAAGCAGCTCCTTCTGAAAAGCACACCTGTTCCACTTGCCACTGATATAATAGTGATGGGAACCAGTTTCACTGACTTATTTCTTATGCTACAGTGAGCAAATCAGCTTGTCTCCCTGCTTCCATTTGTTCCTCAGTAAGCTGGGGAGACCATTACTTGAAAGCCTTATAGACAGGAAGCATAGTGTCTAAAGTGTATGAAATTAGTTATGCAATTTTAACTGAATTATTAATAATTTATACTTCACTAACTCAAAGGACCACTGTCTGAAGCCAGAACCTAGCTGTTGCAGGCACTTTACACAGCAATACAGGGACTCAGAGCTCAAAGCAGTCTAGACAGTGAGTAGGTGGAAACACAAGCAAAGGCAGAATGCGAACACAAGGTTGGACAGCAGCACCAAAATGAATCTTAGAACTCAATTACCATCTATTTCCACTAATGATGGATTATAAAAATGTTATTTTGTAATCTGATTTTTTTTTCCCAACAGTCATAGCCTGTTTTGAGCCACAAATCTTATATCCCTAAGCCTCTCTTGGATATATTTCAGCTCTCACATTTTCTTTCGATTGCACCTTGCCGCCTTCTTGTCAGTCACTGTGTATCTCACAACTATTTGTTGTGATAGCCACATCTCCCCAAAGTTTATTTCTAACTGGCCCTCATGTACCACATGGTTTGACTTTGGATTCCTAATAGCTCAGTGCTAATATGTTACAGAAGATCTTAAATTAGACAAAGGCCTGGGGTTACAGCCACTTTTCAGGGCCTTCTAGTACATTCCTTAAAACCCTTGATCTTCAAATTTATGCCCTTGGCATGCATAAACATTACTATTACACCTTTTTCATGTGCTGAGCAAGAGCTCAGAGTACAATGGGAATCCCACTGGTAGCACGAAAAATTTCAGGCAGATATATCAGACACTGGAAAATCCTGTATTATAGAAGACATATCATGAACTGTACTGACATGAAGTAAGTATGGCTTTTCGAACACGGGATATATAAAAATTTCGTCAATGCTCAGAAACTTGGTCAAATAGAAATCTGGACACATGCAGCTAAGAATGGTTTATGTCATGAGAAAGAGGCATGGTTATACTTCAAAAAGGGGTATTAAAACTCATAAAAAAACAGATATCACCATCAACATAACTGGTTGCACTAGCATAAGGAGATTAAAGTATGTGATCTTTGAAACTACCCAGGTAAAAGTAGCTAAATTAAGTTAGGATGTTTTCACCACTTGGGTTCATTTATTGTATTATCTCAAAAATAATATACAGTCCAGATCACCACTACATTTCATTCACCTTACATACATTAACCCAGGCCATTTCCTGTGACAGGGGAAATCTTGCTATGGTAAGATTAAATGCATCCCATATGCTGTAGTAGCAAAAAGTAAGGTCCAAGAAACAGGTACTGTACATGGCTCATGGATTCTTTAAGCATCTAGTCATTTTCTGTGCTCCTGGCTAAAAGCAACTTATTTTCTCACCTGTTAGCTAATGTGTCCTAATAAGTAGAACTCAGCTGCTCTAAAAAATCTACGTTGCAGCAGACTGCCACTGAAGTATAGAGCATGCAAAAGTTCAGCTAGTTGGATACTTCAATGTTTCCTTCAGTCTTCCTTCTTATCAGAACAAGTACAGAGTATATTGGACATTTTTCCTCTCTGGTCAGAACTGATAGGACTAAAGGCAATGAACACCCACTGAAATATAGTTAAACACAAGAAAAAAACCTTACTGTGTTTGAAGAGTGGAATGGGTTTTTCAGAGAGATTGTAGAGCATCTGTCCTTGAATATATTAAAATTCTGACTACCCACTGACCTAAGAAATCTGCTGTAGCTCATCCTGTTTGAGCAGGAGGTTAAACTAGATCATCTTCATTAGGGACTGTAGTGAAAGGGCAAGGGGTAATGGGTTAAAACTTAAACAGGGGAAGTTTGGATTGGATATAAGCAGGAAGCTCTTTACTGTGAGGGTAGCGAGGCACTGGAATGGGTTGCCCAAGGAAGCTGTGAATGCTCCGTCCCTGGTAGTGTTCAAGGCCAGGCTGGACAGAGCCTTGTGTGACATGTTTTAGTGTGAGGTATCCCTGCCCATGGCAGGGGGGTTGGAACTAGATGATTTTAAGGTCCTTTCCAACCCTAACTATTCTATGATTATATGATCCTATGATCTCCAGAGATCCCTTCCAGTCGCAACATTTCTTGTTCTGTTATTCCACAAAAGCAAATTTTTTTTCTTATTTTTTGTTCATTGATGCTTACTCTGCAAAGTGTCTTCATTTCACCAGCTTGGCACAGGGTTTGTGAAACATTCAGGCTTTGGAGTGACTGTCACAGATTTGCATAGACATAACTAGTGATGTGATTAATAAGGGCGTGATACAGTTTGCAAGGGGATAAGAGCTCTTATATGCCATCACATGCAATCACTTCCCTAGTAAAACAAAGCTTCTCATCTGTTGATGCGAAGAAAACCATATAGCACAGTAAGAAGAGCTGTAACTTAAAGAAGACTTCAGGCCATGTAGCTGATTTTCCTTCTTTTCCTATTTCCTTCTTTTCTTAGAGCCCGTCTTTATTTTTGGGGTCACACTGAGTATGCACAATATATTTCATTGTATTCTTTTAAAGAGGTCACTGACTTACTTGTTTGGATAAAGCAAGAAATCATCCTGACATGATGGAGAATCTCTGAGAGACCAAATGTCTTGGAATGAAGAGTAGCCCATAAGGAAGTAGCCACATTACAGCCTCAGAAATTTAGCCATAGTGGATCTTTCAAGGAAGAAACGTTCACTGATGGTTTATGGTAGAGGGAGCAACACAGGGCTAATGCTTTCACTGAGGTACAGGCAGTGGCTATCAGGAGTGCAAGGTTGCTCCACCATGGATCAGACTAGGGGTATGTTGTTACCACAGCAAAATGCCTGACAGTAGGCAGAAGTACAAAGCAAGATTCAGGTTTGCAAACTCAGGTATTAATAGTCTTGTAATCACTGAAATAAAAGTAAAGCATGAGCCTGAATCCAGCAGTAAGCCATGCTAACCTTTATGATGGTTTATCTTTAGCAGTCATATTAGTTAGCAGAAAGCTAGCTTATATACATCAGCATGAGTTGAATCAGCCTTTTTATTGCAGCATGCAAAAATGTAGAGCCAAGACATCTTAACTACAGTTCAGCAATTTTCATGAACTTTTTCTTCCAATGCTTACCAGGAATAAAGGCCAGCTCTAAGCCTGGGGCTAAAACAGGTAAGTTTGTATCATATAAGACACCTCAAAATTGCACATTTACTTCAATACCTTGCTTCAGTTTGCCCTTAAAAAGCTATTCCTTACTAGACGATACTTTAGAGAGAATTAAAATAAACAAATAAATAGATATTTTTTTGCCAGAGATATTTGAAAGGAAGTAAAATGTAAGTGTCAAGCTACATGTACAAGGCTCTCTGCCGTCACTCCCTTGTATTCTCTATATTCAAACTCCTGACATTACAAATTTCTCTGTTAGTACTGGAGTTCTTGTTTCTAGGTCACAGAACCTGGACAATGTAGAACACTTGGAGACAGTCTGCAGTGTAGCAGAGCTTTGCACTTGAAACAATTATCTGAGTTTTCTTTGTTGGTTAAATGAGATCCTACTCATCACCAGACTTTTTAAAATCTCAGCACATTATTAGGGTGAAGAATGACTGACAAGTTTGGTTGTGGGGATTACAGCCATTTTATGTATGTGACAGATCAGAACCACTGGGGAAACAAAAAAGGAAAAAAGTAGGTGCCTAGAGAAGGGTATCCCACAGCCTAAATGAGAGCGGGGTTCTGATCACTACTCTGCTCAGTGATAGCCTTTCCCTTTTCACTCAAATTACAGAATCTCATCTTCCCCTTGGTTATTTAAAATAATGAGTCCCGAATTTTTGCAAGAGAGCCATGAATGGAACTCTTTGTATCCACTTTTTCAAAGTATAAGATCAATTTAGAGACTACACTAGGCAAAAATAAAACTCTGTCGAGCATTCTGCAGAAAACATAAAGGAGTTCAGCTGTAGATTTTATGCTGCAAATAGTTATAAGCTTTTATCTCACTGCCAAAAAGATGTAGTAGGAGCCTGCAATACTCAGTTTTGAAGAAATGTAAGTCATTAATAATTGCATGTTTTCAAGCAAAGAGAGGAAAATTCTGCTAAAGCAGAATAAAAATTCTGAACTCCTGTTTATTGTACAAAGCTCCTTCTACATCACTACACAGCTGCATTACTATCATTATAAAAATTAACTGTGATTGGGTTGTGGAGATCCAGTATGCTAAGTACACATTTTATCCTCAGGAATTTAAGTATGGTTCAATCTCAAGTCATAGTATTCCTATTTTTTCTTTGTCTGAGTATTAAAAAAGTAGCATCTCCCAGGGCAGATAACAGAGTAAATGCAATTTGTCCATCGTAACAGCTCTCTTCTAGTCATTGAAACTGCAACACATAGACTCTCTCTGGAAATGAAAGGCAAAGTACAAGCAGTTAATAACATTATTGCAGGACATTACTGGTGGATAAACAAAAAAATTAGATCTTTGAGTTTCCTTCCATATGATTAGTAATTTCAACAAATCTAGCCTTTGGGGCCTCATGATGTCAACAGAACCAGTACCCTCACCAATTCATTCATAATCCTCCCAATGCCATATTTTATTTTAGCTTTCACTGAAATCCAGCAAGCCTCCAACCTCTTTTCATGTGGATAATGGCTATAAAACACCATCTGATTGTTAAACTGAAAAACACATAGATGATTTTCCTAGAAATTTGCATTATTTAAGCCTAGCTTTAGAAACAAAACCCCAATCAAACATTCCCTTCCTCTCGAAGGGCACTAATCAAACACAAAAGACCCCAAAAGTTTCCTGATTTCAAGACATACAACATGAACATTTAGACTGCTAATGAGTTTCTGAAGTGAGTCCCCATATTACTTTCCTCACTAGTTTGGTATACTCAGCTTCAGGGAGTATGAATTAGATTCCCAGCTTCAGTGAGTATAAATCAGATGCCTTTTGGAAAATACTGCATGGGAAGACCTTTTCTTTGCGGTTTCCAAATGCATGCCAGTCACAAGTGGTGACTCAGGCTTGATGAATGGGCTGTACCAACTTGAAGTCCTTCAGGACCCAATACACAGTGCATGTGCCAATAGATGGTCTTCAAACATTACACTGCCACAACAAACAAAAAAATAAATGTGAAGGTGAGACTCTTAGTTATCTGATTTAGTGGTGGACTTGGCAGTCCTGGGGTAAAGGTTGGACTTGACTTGATGATCTTAAAGGTCTTTTCCAACCTAGTTGATTCTATGATTGTATGATAGATATTTTTTATTCAGTTTGGATACGTAGATCTTACTTGTTACCACATACCAGATTTGAGATGCATCACATGTAAAATCTCATTCCAGAAAAATTACTCACCTGGATCAGACACTCCCCTTCACAACAGACATCTCAAGTTACTTATAGTATTACTGAGGACTAAACTATTTTCTGGAGCACAAGTACAGAAGGTTCCTAGAGACTTACAGCTGTGACTGTCCTTAACAAATCTCATGTTTTTAGAAGAAAATCAATCCAAACACCTCTCTAAACACATGAATAAACAAAAACATCTCAAATATGAAAAGTATTTCAGAACATAATGACATATTTTGGTCCTGCATTATAATGGCCAGATGAAAATATTTCATCTTGCAAGCAAAGTATTTAATTATCAAATACACTTTAAATCTCAGCTGTTTTATTTCTGCAGCTAGCAGAACCTATAATAATTATTGTTATATATTGTGTTATACATTGTGCAAATGTTCAGCAGCACAATCTCTTGCGCGAAATACCCATTTAGACATCAGTAATGGCTGACTGAAAGGATAAGACAAAGTGGAAATGATGTTAGAACTTTACAGGTCATAGCAAAACAACATTTAGAATGTGAAAAGGAACTAAAAATCAGAACTGGAAAACACCTATGAAATTGACATGAATAAGCCTCATTTCCCTTAATTAGAAGTTATCCATGCTGGCATCAGAAGACAGACCATACTACCATGATACGGATTTTAAAGTCAGAAGCATAATGGGCCTGGGAATTCAAGCCAATAAAGATGGCAGCTGAAAAAATACAGAGAAAACAACTCTGTGGATCTCTTGCTTCTGCAAAGCAGTCATATCATTTACCAGCTATAAGCAAGCACTTTTACTCTTAAGAAAATATAACCATAAAAATTCTTCACTAGCTGAATGCTCAGAAATTGGACTCAGTAAGTTTACAAAGTATATGTATCTCCACTCAGTAAGGAAGGATCAAAGAACAATAGTTAGCTAGAAAAGTTTCTAAATGTATTTTATAAAAACTGATCAAGTGACATCTTTACACAAATAAGTATTCTGACCCACCAAGTACTACAACTTTTCACCTAAGCCCTTTTCAACTGCTGTTAAAACTGGCTTTTGAGTAGTGGGACATCATTTTGTCCCTAATATTAGGGTCTGAAGTTAAAATAGACAGTCTCTTCTCCAATGGAACCATCTTTTCCTTTATTAATTGGGTGGTAATTTAATGAGATTAAAATGATTGTTTAATTGTTTCCAGCTGAATGGGATATATAGTAAATCAGGTTTGGATTTTTTGACTATTCTTTTCCTTAACTGTTTATTAAGTTGCTGATGACAAAGTTACTAAGCTGGGCTCACCATTTTGCCTGAGAAAACTGAGTTAGAAAAACTCTGGGAGTTTAGATAAGAAGCCTATTGATGTGACACAAATGCTTTCCAACAATTCATTTTTTATGGATCTCTGAGCAGCAAAATGAAGTATTATTCCAATGCAAACAACTGAACAGCAGGCAAGCCATTTTAACCAACACCACAAAAATACTAAGCTCTGAACAAAATAAATGACAGCGCTGACATAGCTACTAAAATTACCCATGTCATTCTTCCAAAGTATTTTGAGATAATTCTATTATGGCTCATAGATATATTTTGGTAACTTTTGCTGGCAAACTGTGAGGAGAAATCTCCAGTTCTGTAGGTAATGGTACAATAAGGTGACTGGTTTAATTTCTGTTATCAAAGAAACATGAAAGATACTCGTCTAGTAAAGTGCAACTTCAGGCCTTGTGTTCCCCTTTGCCAGTGTCTGGCAGTGCTGTTTTCCTCACATGTATAACAATTTGAACTGATACAGACAGAAACAAAATGTTGTGACTAACCCAAGATTAAGACTGTCAGATCATAAGTAACAAAAGCACTACCTTTCCATAGTTTTAAGATCTTCAATCCCCCTCATCAGCATTTAACTATTTCACCCAGAATTTTGTTAGAAGCACACACAGCACTCCATTTCTTTGCAGTCATTAACAACATTATTCATCAACCTGAAGTCCAATTTCAGCACTTTTCTATCTACAGATTAAGAAAAAGTTATCTTGTTGAAAAAGACTATCATGGCAGCTGTCATGATAAGTGCAATGCCTAGGAATCCCTTTGCTAAAACAACTTTAGAAGCTCTGACTAAATGAGACCTGAAGCTTCTCCCACAGGAGTGAAGCTATCATTGTCTTTAGGTTTCGGGACTCCACTAAAAATCATGTCTCAAAGACATCTTTGGAGCAATGCCACCCACCATCCACTGATAATGGTGGTTGTCACCTTCCTGACAAAAAGGGTATTCAAAGGGAGGTCAGCAGCCCCTGCTCTGTCAGAAGGGAACTGCCAATTCCCAGATTTGCTCCCCCATTCCCAACACTGCACTGTGCACTTGCCTTTCAGGCTATAGCTATATTGTTTGGAGCAGAGGTAACTAAGGGCTAGTTGCAAAGAAAGCGATAGCAAGACCTGAGTGCAAAGACTATGGAAAAACTGGATTCACAACTTTTATTTGAGGTAGCTAGTGCTTTCATGTGGCATAGACCAAAAAACGCCACAACTAAATCAACCCAAGCAAGAAACCGACACTGGTGGTATTTGACAACCAACCCAGGGGTCTTGAAAACAGAAAGCAGCTAAAGCAGCTCTTGATTTACACTGTCCAATTCCTTCTGTATTTGTGTGTGGGATCTTGGAGCACATTAAGATACCAAAAATCTTTTTTGGCTGATTAATATGAAATATTTTTAGTCTGTGTCTTAACTTTCCTGGGTTTTCTACACAAACACCCCCTGAACTGAAAACACTGCAGCAGAACTGGTTTTATGACTGAAAACTTTAATGAGAGTCAGTATAAGAACAAAAAAAAAAGTTAAGACAAAATGATAGTGATAACGGTAGACAGGCAGAGAAGTATGAGGGAAGTGACAATATGCCATACAAGATAAAAAGGGGCATTTGGAAAACTGCCCACACACCAGTGGGTCTTCATTCCTTTTCAGCAGATGGCACTACAGTGCTAGTATTGGACTTTACAATCAAACAATGTGCAAGTCACTTGGGACTTCCAGAACAGGATTGCCTGCCTGTTTATACATGCAGCTTCACAAAGGGATTTTACACTTTGTAAGAGTTTGGGAAATAATAGATCAAGGTTTCCAGGCAGAACACCCTCTATGAACACAGACTGTTCTTAAATTGTAGAAGTCAGCAGACGCCCATGAACAAGTTACCAACTATTTTGCAAATGTAATCTGACTATGGTATAATTAAGAAATACATTGCGAAAACAGCAGCATCAGATATCACCAGGTATTTACTATAACACTATTTGTGAGCTGTCAAACACTAAAAAAGCACTGGAGAAAGAATAAAATAGAGTTTCATATATACACCTAGCAAAACTAATAAGCTGATGAAAATTACACAGATTCTATCTTGGATCTTACAAAAATAGCACACATTTTTAAAAGAGTACACTTTCTCTTAGCAATGATAAAATGCAAAGAAGTATTTTTTCTTTCTGAGAACACTTGGATTTACAATGGAGGGAATATCACCCTTAACTAGGGCAAGGACATATTGAATCTTTCAACAGCAAGAACAGGAAATTTCAAGCAATTTGTTTTGATTGCATAAGGCAAGATCCACCAGCAAATCACAAACACATTTTCATAAAAAAAAAAAAAAAAAGAAAATCTTCTTGAGGTAAATATGACAGTTAAAGAAAATCAGTTTAGCTGACTGAGCTGACTGAGAACTCAAGTTTTAAGAGATGGCTCAAAGAGGTTCAGCACAGCTGAGAGAAAGTTTGGAATTCCACAAACCCAAGAGCATTAGATGTTATAAAGAAAAGGTCGTCTTTGATTAAGGATAGATAATTCTTCTCAATCCAGATTTAGTTCTTAAACTATTTGGGATTACACTGGATACTAAAACTCCAATGCATACTTTGGGTACATCGATACTGACACATGGAAGATACAAAATCCTTATTTGAGTTGGTTCCATGAAAGTAAGAATGCAACAAAAAACTCACAAATGCCTCAGTTTCTTCGTATTTCACATTAATGCTAAACTAAACTTCTCACTCCCTTTTCCTCCTGCGACTTGCATGTTTTTCCTGCTTCTTTGGAGACCACAGACTCTCTAAAATATTAAAGTATTGAAGTTTTTATAGAATGCAATTTCCAAATATTTCTCCATAAAGTGGAACACTAAGGCAGCTTCCCAAACACTGTAGATGATCAAAGAAAATATATTATGTCTCTGTATGTCAGAATCCATTGAAAGTCCTAATAATAGTAGCATACAATATGTCCTACATTTAAGCCTATTATTGCAGACTCATAGAAGAAGCCTTACTGGAGAGACTGAAAAACATCAGATGTTTTTCAAATATGTCTAATAATCAAGTTAGACTCAAGTTGAGCAGAGGTGCTTCTGCTTATGCAGAAAAAAAGAGAGGTGATTTTTTCTACTGCATTCATTTAATTTTTAATCTATTTTACGTATTTCACCAAGCAGTTACTACGAGGCCATGGCTGAAACATGAGACATTCAGGACCAGCACCAGGTTAAGAGACTTCCTTATACTCCAAAGCTGTTCTTTACCGTGTTTCTTAGTCTAGCATTCTCTGTTATGCTATTTTAATG
This sequence comes from Psilopsiagon aymara, assembly GCA_024733675.1. Lineage (NCBI taxonomy): Eukaryota > Metazoa > Chordata > Aves > Psittaciformes > Psittacidae > Psilopsiagon > Psilopsiagon aymara. The sequence continues at coordinate 2,518 of JANRGW010024841.1, read as the reverse complement.
CCCAGCTTTGTTGCTAGAACTTCTCAATCATCACAGCAAAATTTATAAGGCTGACTTTCTGTGGAGAGACTGCTTGGAACCTAGGCTAAGTGCTGTTGATTTTCTGTATGTACCTGAATATCAAAGAGATTAATTAAAGCAATACAAGCCAGTTTGATTTTTTTTTAGGATGTCAACAGGCTTCACATAGATAATGAGAAGAACTAGTCCAAGCTTTCTAAAATATTTCTGAAAACATTTCCTTTGCTCAGGTGAACTCCTGTTCATAGCACAGGAGATATGCACAGTACTTCATATTTCTTAAGTTTCAGTTTGCACACTGTTTTTACTTTCTGAAGTTAGCACAGCAAATGATGAAGCCAGATAAAAGCATTCTCTTCTCTTTCATACAGGGACATTTTATCTGGATTACTTTAAAACTGTATCTTCCTTTCAGTTATTGTCATCCCATTTTATCAGGTTTCCAACACAGAGCTACATCAATACATTTTTTTTAACTCACTGCTAGTACCAAAGAAAACTGACAACATTCAATGGTCTCATTATGATTTGCCTATTGATATGTCACTCTGAATTAAGCAACTCACATTATTTACTTCCCATCTACTCTCACACAACAATTTTTTTACCTGGATTACTTTAAAAATGTATCTTCCTTTCAGTTATTGTCATCCCATTTTAACAGGTTTGCAACACAGAGCTACTTCAATATTTTTTTAACTCACTACTAGTACCAAGGGAAACTGACACCATTCAATGGTCTCATGATTTTCCTATTGAGCTGTCATTCTGAATTAGGCAATTCACATTGTTCACTTCCTACCTACTCTCACACAACAAATTTTTTTATATATACATATATTTTTAAGGGTTTGTTTGGGTTTTTTCTGCCTGTTAGCCTGGAAATAGCAGCATTTATTCATTTATGTCTGTTTATATCACAGCTCAGTTATTTTGCTGCGCTTGGCCTGAGAAACCATTGTCAGTTTTTTACTAACTGAATCATTGTACCTTAGGTAGCAAACAATGAAAGGATTCAGTCCCGCAAGGCACCTGTAAGGCATTGAGCTGTCACCTCAGTAACATACACAGAGCTGAAACTCAGTACCAAGACTAGAACTGTAGCTTTTTGATGTGCTACTGCACTGAGTAGTTTTTTTTGTAGGAACATTCTGATAAATGTATAGCAGTTTTAGGCACTACTTGACCTAAAAGGAAATTCACCTCTACCTTGACAAAACACAGTGGTTACAAAAAATTCTCTCAAACACTGCTTTCAAATGCTAAAAATAGAAAGGGTACTTGCCACAAAATAATATAAAAAGGGAAATGCTGATATACGAGTTGGTGAGTTTTAAATAACTGTGCAAACTTTTACAAACAAGAGAAAGTCTGTGAGTTACATAAGCTTGGTCTGTCTGTTCTGTGAGGTACCTGGACAAAGAAGTAATTTTTTCCCCCTTTTTCTTTTCTTTTTCTGTATGTGCTGTATTCTATATCTGCCTTGATCCCAGCACATTCTCCCAAATAACCAGAAGTCTGTTATATCAAACTGACAGTACTGATTTCGATGGCAGCAGACACTTCAGCACAAAAATGAATCTGGCCAAACCCCAAACAGATTACTGCAGGGTGACTGATCACTGATCAAGCTACTAACCTTCTAGTACCACTGAAATATCTGTAGGCCAGGTGGCACAATTGTAGTGGAACACATGGTAATAGTTTTTCCTGCAAAAATACTTGCCTTGTTTTCCAAACTAGAAATACTCTTCTGCAGAGAAATAAGATACATAATTTGCATCGAAAAAATCCTTTGTCCATCTCTTGGACAACCAATACAGCTCATTGTTTCTTTCAGTGTTCTCCCCTTGAAATCTAGCCACCACAAAGGTTCTTTTCAAACTTCCCTATATAAACCACCACTGAGCTGTCTATGATCTGTTTCTCCATTGAAATGATGAATCTGTGGGCTTTGGTACTCTTCTACAGAAGTAGATGTATAAGTGATTTGCAAAATTTGCAAAGAAATATTACTGCATTATAAACATTGTAAACACAGTTCATGTCATCTACCTGGACTTGTGCAAAGGGTTCGATGCTGACCCTCATGACATCTTTGTCTCTAAATTGGAGAGACACCAATTTGATAGGTGGACCACTCGGTGGATAAAGAACTGGACGGATGGCTGCATGCAAAGACTTGTGCTCAATGGCCCAATGTCCAGAAAGAGACCAGTAAGGAGTGGTGTCTCTTAGGGATTGGTGTTGGGACCGGTCTTGTTCAACCTCTTCGTCAGTGACATGAACAGTGGGATTGAGTGTGCCCTCAGCAAGTTTGCAAACAATACCAAGGTGTGTGGTTTGGTTGATATGCTGGAGGGAAGGAATGCCATCCAGAGGGACCTTGACATGCTTGTGAGGTGGGCTGATGCCAACCAGATGAAGTTTAACCATGACAAGTGCAAGGTCCTACACCTGGGTCGGAGCAATCCCAGGCACAGCTACAGGTTGGGCA
>JANRGW010024835.1:1481-38188 GCA_024733675.1 Psilopsiagon aymara | reverse complement strand
CGGCCCCCACCCCGCCCGCGGGGGCTGGGGGCTGCAGTCTCCCCCTTCCCCAGCACCGATCCTCCAATACCGAGCCGGCAGCGAGGGCCCCCGCCCGCGGCACACGGGGGGCGGCGGGGCTGCGCTCGCCCCCTCCCCCAAATATCCGGGCTGCAGCTCGCCCCCCAGGTCCCCCTCCCGCCGGAGAGGAGGAGGGGCCGCCGGGGGGGGCTGCAGGCAGCCTCCCCCCCTCCCCAGGCTCAAATCGTCCAATGCAAACCCTCCCGGAGCTGCAGAGGCGCAGAGCGGCCCCCACCTCCTCGCGGCGCCTGAGAAGAGCCGATCCCAGAGGGGCCAGGGGCTGCGGAGCAGAGCGGCCTCCCCCCGGTCTTTCATTGCATTTCTCACCCCCACCTCCCCCCTTCATAGGATCAACTCTCAGCCTGACTAAAAGAAAGAGGCGCCGGCATTGTGGGGGAGGGCAGGGGTGCAGCGGGAATTCTCACAGTGCGAAAATGCCCTCCCCTCGGGAGCAGTTTGGGGAATGGTACCCGCGGGCTGGGGGCTGCGGGAGGCACTGACAACCGCACAACCCTGGGCGGCTGCCTCCATGTTGGGGAAGCTGCTGCCCCTCCGAGCCCCGCGCTGCCCCCGGTACCCCGCGCTGCGGGGCTGTCTCCTGCTCCCCCGAGTTCGCTTGCCCCGGGCCTGGGCTGTGCACTGCAAACCGCACTGCTGTAATCGACGGGCGGGGGTTGCCTGGACTGTCCTGGTGCTGAATTTTCCTCGTGCGCGCCGGGTCTCTCTGAATAGCTTCTATTTCAACATCTTCTCAGCTGAAATTTGCTTTCTGTCTCGCAGAAGAACTCTGCTCTAGAAGGAGTATCACCCCCCTGTCCCGATACACACACACTCCCAAAACAGTGTTTTGTTAAATACAACACTTTCTAAAAGTGTTTAAGGGCACTTTTTTGCATTTGCAAGATAAAGCCCTATTAAGAATCCTTGGATGACCTATTCACGATCTAATATCACCTAAACTGTTCTGTGAAAAATACTGAACTCTGCACACGAGAGGGCATCACAAACTACAGCGGGTTCCAAGAGCTGGAACTTAGCTCTTGAGTTAAATAGTGGTGGAACTGAACAAGCTTCTGGGTACTGATGTGCAAATGAGTGCATCAAGCTCCCAACTCCCAAAATACCGTATTACATTAACGCTTAAGGCCACGCAGTGCCCTCAGCCCCTGTGCCAGATTTCTCCTGCTTTTGGAAGGAAGTGTTTGTCTACACTGCAGGCAGAATATTAACAGTAGCTTTTTATTACTGCGTTACGTGTGCACGCACCCGGATACAAACACGTATTTTTAGAAATTGGAGGTTGTTTGAGTGGTAACAGTGCTGACAAACCCAGCTCGAATACACCGTGTTATATAGATAACAGTGCATTCTGCAAGTCTGCCTGGGTGCCACAGCCACTAGGGTTGTGCTTGTTACAGAGAGGAAAATGATTATATTTAAACACACTAGCCAGGCTGCATGCACACACACACACACACACAGAGCCGTTAAAGAATCTGGAATTCCTAATCTTTCCTAGTGGCTTTGGTCAGTTGTGTGCCTTTCCCCCCAAGTGGTTTATTAATTTGCTTTTTTTGAGTCCCGAGCCTCCTGACATGGTTCCTGCTTCCTACTTCAGTTCCCTCCTTGCCTGTTCTTTGTCTCTCCTCTAGGCAGGGGGAGGGGGGGTCCTGCTGCTCTCACTGCACTTTCCTCAGAACTTTCTCCGTGGAAGGGTCTGGTTTCAGCTTCCAGCCCTCTTGTTTAAAAGGCTCCAGCCAACACACCCTGCCTGCTTCTTTAAGTAAAAGCTGAGTATTCACCCCAAAGCATGGATGCTTCTTGGCAATTGACCCCTTCACACTTGCTGCGGGGCTGCCAGATCAGCATGCTGGGAGCATGCATCCTGAGCTGTCCTTGAATAATGTTTAAAGATGACTGCCAGCACCTTGCATCCCAAGGAAATCACAAGGAGACCAGCACAGCCATTCACCATAGTTCCTCAGCACTCTGACACAATAACGGCTGGACCTTTCCTTTTAGCGCTTCCAGCCTTAGTATACTGGCTTCCCCCCACCTCAGGGCTTCACCAGCACGTTTCAAGAAGGACCACTTCTTGTAACTTTTAACTTTCTCTGGTCCCTGTCTCAGAATATGAGACTACGAAAGTAGTCATTCAGCTTGTGTTTGTTACATGTTGCCAAATTTCTTCCATTTGCAAATGAGCAGTTTGTGCCACACTGAGACAAAGTTTGGCTCATCAGTGTAAACAGACTTGGAAGATGAAGCTAACTCATTTCCCCACGCTTAACTATGTAAGTGCACAGGTATGGTTACCTTTGAACTCATCATCTATAACTAGCCAGTTTCCGTCCTGAAGACAAAGTTCCAGATGATGTGAAATAGTTTTGAATTAAAAAATTTGCATTTCAGTAGACAGATTTTCCTCCCCTTTTCAGATGATTCCTAATCTATTTTCTCTGACATCTTTTGCATTGGGATCTGCTGAACTCCTTTTGAATTCTAGTCTCTTAAATAAAGGCATTTTCCCTCAGCTACTTTATTCAGCTTCTCACTATTTCCTGCCTCACTCCTGCTCATGGGAATTCCTGAGCTGTCCCTAAATGTTTTGCAGCTGACTGGTGTCTGCTGAAGCACTTTGACTGGTATTTCAGTAGTATTAAAAAAATCCTCCTTTGCTCTGAACATGTGTGGACCATTTGGGACTGTACACTGTACTTTGCTCGCTTCACTGCAGAAAGATTGCTACTGGCCTTACTCAGAAGTGCAGACCTTAAACTGAACTGCAAATACAGGAGGTAACAAAAGGCTGCGTTGGAGTCGAATCTATTCAATCATATTTGGGTATACATTAATTAGACTTGAGTCATACGTATTTGTTGAACATTCTCAACTCTGGAATTGTAGGTCTTGAGGCTATTGAAATTTTTCAGAATAGTCTCCGTTATTACACTCTTTAAGGTGAGTTAGTCACTAGTTATATTATAATAATAGCTGAGACATTTCTGCGTAGCACTTGTGCCAGCTAATTTAGTCATATGAACTATTTCCTTTCCATGTGTGTTCCATAGAAATATAGAACATTGCACATTTCATGGCACACTTGCAGTTTCAGTGAGTAGCTGTCAGTTTTTCTGAGCTTTCACTGGAATTTTAATTAACTGTAACTGATGTAGCAAGCAATTAATTCAGCATTTATTACTTATTAGCTTGATTATTACTTAAATCTAGTTTTTTAAATTGCTAAATTTTTTATTGGGAATCATCCCATGAGAATGCTAACCCTAGCAGCAAGGGTTCTCAGACTTTCAGATAGCAGTTTCCCCTGTAATCCAAACATGGGGTAGTGATTTGTCAGCTTTCTCCTCTAGAAGCAGACAAACATCTCTCTTGTTTAAAAATACTGAGCATTCTCACAAAAATGACAGCAACTGCTAATAGGGAGGTAGATGATGCTATGAAAAGTATGCAGAAAGAGTTATTTTTAAAAGGGAAAACTGCACTATTTGCTTTTCTTCTTTTTGACCACTCTTCTCACTGTGTGCTGTGTAGTCCATCTGTTGCATGACAGTCTACAACAAAGTCTGGGGAGCTGACGCTAAACTACAGAACTTTTTGCTGTTGAACTAATTTAACAGTCTCAGAAGCCAGTCTTTGATACTTAATCTCCCTTTTTTCCTCTCATTTCTTCACTCTGCCCAGTTTAACTTACTCTAGACTGCCTGGAACCAAAGCAACCTGAGCCATTCAAAACAAGATTGCCACTTTAATGGTCTGATCAAAACGGGAATACGACCTAGGACTCCCCAAGCATCGTTGCTTAGCTAAGCAAACCTGAAAGACAACTTTCTCATGTAAAACATACACTACAATACAACCTCAAATACACAATGCAAGTAGGGAATGTTTGGTATTTACAGATTAATGCCTAAGCTGTACTGTCCTGATTCCAACTTGTCTGTAAATACCAGGTAAACTGGTATAAAAAAAGTCAGTTCAGGGAGATAACTAAGAATAGAAACATCTGTATTTCTTACAACATTCAAAAGACACAACTTTCTGTCTATTGCCTCAAGTCAATTTAGATGTGAATTCCATTAACTTCCTGAGTCACTTCACCTCAGGCAATCAGTATTATGGTTTCACGAAGACTCAGTACTACAGATCTCAAAAATCTTACCTTTTGATAGTGGGTTCTCAAAATCTCATTTCTCCAAGCAGGAAGAAGGCTGGACCTTCATCAGCTCTTTATAAACACTTTAAAATGGTTTGTCTCTTCTTCCCTGAGGTACAATAGGGGTAATTAGTAGCCAGTTCTCAAATCAAAGTACAGTTCAGTGTGTGTGTGTAAATGTACAAAACCGTAAAAACTGCAAAAGAAAAACAACAACAAACAAAAACATAACAGAAAAATCACCTTAAAATGAACAGATGTGCTATTTGCCGTAACTTGCAGTTGCCCTTTTTTCGTGAGGGAACTCTGGCAGGTCGGGTACAATCACCTACCCATCATTCTTACAATCATAAGTACTCAGGTCAAGGTTATCATTTAATACAGATTATTTTTCAGTGGGTTAGTGATAACTTTTGAATGAAATTTCAAGAGCCTTGTTTCACCTGCAATCATGATTTCATTTCCTCCCTGTCACCTCCTTCCTACTTTTCTTAAATCCTGCAGAAATCCCCACCAGTAAGCTAGAAATGTAGTCCCTTAGCAAGTGCACACACAAGTAGCACTAGCATAGCTGTTTGCCAGTATGTGCTACAGCTTCTCTCATAATGTGAATTACCAAAACCACAAGTACTGTACCACCAGTGTGGCTCTTAAGCTAAAATGACCTTCTCAGTGCACTGTGAATAGAGTTGATATCCACAAGTACTGGAGTTATATATTAGAATAAAAAGGAGGAACAGAAAAAAAAGAATAAAACCAAAAATCTAACTAGGCAAGCATGCACTGCTTATTTTTAAGAAGGGTCTTTATGCGTTTTTAATGAAGCATATACTACATAAGTTATCACAATTAATGTAATACTCTGAGTTTTTACCATATATTTTACAATGGTAAATTTTACATCATTATCCAAAAGACTTGTGAGCCTCTTCTCAACTTAACTTGCATCTCATGTAAGTAAAACTCTTAAGCTAAACCAATAGCTGCTTCAGAAAGAATTTCAGAATCTTCCCCATAATGAAGCATCATATTTCAAATTGGTAGGCTGACAGAAAACACACTAAATGCATGAACTACTCAGCTGTCCTATTGAAAGGATCCACAGGATCACAGGGCAGTGCTATGGAATCATTAAAGTTTCAATCATTCTGTGGCAACTGCACATTCCTGTTGTGCAAAAATAAAACTGAGGCACAAGTAAAGGAAATGAGTTCCTCAAAATCAATGAGTCAGCAGGACTAGAGTGTGTGGAATATGAATTTCTGAAATCCATTTTTGCTACAGCCCTTCATGATTCAGCTCCTGCTAATAAGGTACATGCCATTTCAGTCACATTCCTGTCACTGTAGCTTGATGAAACAAAGGCTATTGTTTTGTTCCCAAATGCTGTGTCATGTTTCTTGTTTGAGCAGACCACCTTTATTTCAGATGCAGTCTTTCATTTTCTGAATACCTTATTGTATATCGCTTTCCTTATCTTGCTGAAAGTATTATTGGAAAGTGCTTATGTTACATACTTTTAGTTTATCAGTTAGTAATTTATATGACTCTTTGATCATTTAGGGGTTTTTTTATTCTATACCTGAATCTTTATTCTGTATTGTCTGACACAGTAGTTGCCACCTGAAAGACTGACTTTGCAATGTTGTACAAGTTACAACCTTTGCACTTAATCGAGATTTCCTAACTGGAATTCTCACACTTTAAACTCCATACATATATATTTTAGTAATAATAAAAATGAGCCAATTCACATACTCCATCTTCCATCAGTGCCCACCATAAAGCTCAATTAACCTTTCGAGTATATCTCAGGCTCTTGCATCTCATTTCATTTTCTCTCAGGTTCCACCTGGGGACTTTCCTGCTCTGACATTGCATCCAATTTTCTGTGAATATTTTCCTGATTTTTCCCTTCTTTGACTTTTTAATTTTCATAAAGTTTTATAATTTCCACTCAATTTTCTAGTTTTGATTGCTGTCCTCAGAGGACATAATTTATCCATTCCCGATTTACCCACCTTTCAGTCACTTCCCCAGCTGTCACACCTAACTTGCCCTGGTCACAACCACCCTCTTCTCCAAGCACCACATCACTTAAAACACCTTTATATTAAAAAATTCACTAGAGTCATCACAGTAAATAAAAATACTTACATCCTATTCACAATCTGAATCAAATATCTATTGAATAAACCTTTCTGAAGCTTAAAAGAAGATGCTGTTATAAACTAATATAAACTGCTTTATATAGTTCTGATTAGAAAGTGTTAATTTGGCTACGACAGTAAAAATCAGACAAATTATCTTTATTAAACTCTTACTCTCTTCAGGTAATTAAGGACAATACTCAACATTGAAACAAGTTTTTAGGTGCCTAAATTCCTTACTGAATCTTTGCTTGAGTAACTTTCTGGATAAAAAGGATTTATGAGCATATACTGAGCAGTTGTGCTTTAAAAACTCTGTGAATACCTAAACCAGAAAACAAAACTCACCCCGTAGCTAAATTTGATATTTGTTTTATTGACATCTTTATTCATTCAGCTCACACTTGGAAAAACATTTTTCAGTTAGACTTACTAAATGGGATTCGGAGGCAGTGAGTTTATAAGAACAGATTTAGTGTTACTAGCAACAAGTTCTGAAGCTGGCCATCATCTACTGCAAAAATGCAGGTGGTCTTAATCTGTGATTGAGCATCCAGAATCTGCATTCTTCTTGGTATTTATCCCATTACTAAAAGGGACCACAAATGTGGACTGATTGTATGGCTGAATTCAGCTGAGGCACAAACAAGTCCAATTCCATCTGAAATAAGTAGGAAAAAATGTATTCCTTATCTGCTATGTCCTATGTTACAAATGGACATCTTTCACAAAGAATAGTTATAAACCCATGAAGAAATATACAGTGGTAGGTACATTTACACTACCTTAGCTGACCTAGTGTTACCAGAGATAGTAATCCCATGTTATTTGAGATTCTATTTTAGTAAGCTCTGTAGAAACTTACATTAGTGTCAGTTCCTACTATGAAGAGTTTATGACATTAAAGACTGATTTTTGATTAAGATGAGACCAGAAGGGGGTATTTTTCTCCCTTCCACTGTAAGCTAAAGAAGTTAACTTGAAGTTAATGATCTGTAACAATTCAGTTACCGAAGGTGTTACAAGGTTAGTTAAATTTGGTCACTCGTATGATGCTCAGAATCCTGTCTGAACACATGGCAGGCGATTCTGCAAGTGATATTGTTATAAACACCGCTGCAGTTTGGGCCCAGGAGCTTATTTTTTTTGTTAAAAAAAAAAAATAAAAAGGAAAAAAAGTTGTTTTACGTTGAGCTATGCCATAAAGAAACGGACTTGGTAAAAAACTGAGAAGGAATGGATGAAGATGGAAGTGTCACTGAATATGGCGAAAAATGTTTCTATAAATTATTCCAATTCAGACAAAATATGACAGGGAAAGAAACCTGTGCGACTCTAAAATCCTGAAGACTCATAGAAAGATATTTCCTTACGTCATAAAAATACTTTTTATTCCAAATCCAACTGTTCGGCTTCTTGGGATACTGTCAAAAGGTGGTGATAAGGGGCTTTTTAAAGTTTGAAGGGGCATTCAAGGAAGAATCCTGTATCTATTTAAGTAGCCTGCATTCAGCGGACAGTGGGCTCAGCTGAGAAAGCTTGACTGTGGAAATCCCGGGTTTACAAAGCATCAGCTAAGGGAAGCTGTCCTACGAGCGGCTCTGCCGGGCTGTGGAATACATATGCACATCTACACACCTGGTGATGAGCAGTACTGCAGGGAACACGAGGGCAGAGGCGGATCTCCGCGTTGGTCGAGGCGCCAGGTCGTTTTACCGCAGGGAGCGGCACCCGCCGCCTCACCTGCGAGTGCCCTCCCTCACCACACAGCCCTCACCCCGCCACCGCCGCCCCGAGCGCGCATCTTCTCTCACAGACATACACCCGGAGCCGCAGCCCTGTTGCCTCCCTCACAGAGGAGTACCTCAGCCTCACAACGCCCGTACTTCTCCCCCCGCCTTTCAGCCTCCCGTCAGTTGTGTCCAACACCCGGCTCACACTGATCCCTGCGCCCCTGCAGAAGCAGCCGCTTTTTCTTACACATTTTCCACCCTCACACAACCACACTCCTCTTCCCTCTCACACCTTTCCCTTCCCTCTCCTCCCGCCGCAGCAGCCCACCCCACACGGGCGCCGCCGCCCACCGCCATAGGCGGCGCTCGAGCTCTTTCCCGCCTCTCCGTTGAGGCGCGCTCTCGCCGCTTCTCGCGAGCGCTGGGCTCTCTCCCACGAGAGGTCGCTGTGCGCCTGCGCGCTGCCGAGCCGCGCCTGGCGGTGGCGGCGGGCGCTGTGGTGGCTGCCGTGGGGCCCGGGAGGAGCGGGCAGGATGAGCGGCACGCTGGCAAAGATCGCGGAGATCGAGGCTGAGGTAACGCGCCCGCCTTGTCCGCGGTCAATGGCGTGAGGGGGGCTCCGGGGGCGGGGGTAGGCGGTGGCCGCTCCGTGAGGGAATGACAGGGCCCTGCCGGTCCCGGGGGATGGGGGGGGGTGCGGCCCGGTGGTGCCTCTCCCGGTGTCGCCTCTCCCGGTGTCGAGTCCTCGGTTCCGCGCTCTTGCAGATGGCCCGGACGCAGAAGAACAAGGCCACGGCTCATCACCTGGGGCTGCTGAAGGCCCGCTTGGCCAAGCTGCGCCGGGAGCTCATCACCCCCAAGGGAGGCGGCGGCAGCGGCCCCGGGGAAGGTGCGTTGTTGTGCGGGAAGGCCTCCGCTGAAGTGGCGGCTCCTTCCTGCCGGAGTGGAGGGGGTGTGGTGTGTGTGTGACAGCGGCGGCTCTCGTCCGCTTAAATCGGATCAGATTGTCTGCAGAATGAACTGGAGCAGCTTTCTCTCGCTCTGGTCCTTACTGGTACAGGAGCGTAGTTGTGCTTTGTAGCCTTTTCTAGGGTTTTGGGTGGAGCCTTTGTTGAAGTGTGAATGAAAGGGCATTTTGCGTGGTAAAATCTTGAATTTGCAGAAGTCCGATGGGTTTTACATGAAGATGCATCTTGCAGTAGCTGCCTGCTTTTGTATATAAATGTGTGAATTGTCTAAGCTGCAGTGCTTGAAGTGCCACCTACACTGAAGTCAGGTGTAGCCCACTGGGAAGCCTTGCAGCCTGTGTTTTCTTGACAGGTACATGCCATGGAGTATTATACAGACAAAGCTGTGCAAGGCAATGTAGGTTGTGAACTGTCTGCTTCACTTTGACATCCTCCTTGGAGGGAAGCTTACTGGCTTTCACTCAGGCAATATTGAAAGTAGTAACAGGACTACTGTCGAGAACCTGAGAAGGTAGAAAACGTGGATCTTTAAATGAATATTTTCGTTCCTTATTTGCAGGTTTTGATGTTGCAAAGACAGGTGATGCCCGAATTGGGTTTGTGGGTTTTCCATCAGTGGGGAAATCTACTCTTCTAAGTAATCTGGCTGGTGTATACTCTGAAGTGGCAGCATATGAATTCACTACGCTAACTACTGTGCCTGGGGTCATTAGATACAAGGGAGCAAAGATACAGGTGAGATCTTTTTGTGTCTGTGGGGATAAGATGGTCTGTATGTTAGATGCAGTGGTGTTATGGCTGAATGATCTAGCCTGACATTAGCAGGTTACAAGTGACGTTTAGAAGAGCTTGAGAAATGTTTCCGTGAGGAAAACTAATTTTACCCTGCTTCTCACTTTGCCCTGGGGAGAAGTTCTCATATTCTCTGAGATGATCTGTTCCACTGTACCAACAGGGTACATGGAGTAATACAATATATAGGAAACAGTTTTGCCATGTTCTGTTCAGATTTGCAGTAGCTGGCTTAGAAGGGAGGTAAAAGTAGGGTTTATTTTCTCCATGAAGAAAAGTATTTTTCTCACAAGTTACTTTCCTCCTTCTGAACAAATAGCTACTTGATCTCCCAGGAATTATTGAAGGTGCCAAGGATGGTAAAGGCAGAGGGCGGCAAGTCATTGCAGGTGAGTATGAGAGCTGCAGGCAGCATTCTGTCTCTGATTCAGCTAGAAGACTTTATGAGAATGAAAGGTTGAATCACCATTTCTGATGTCTTTCAAAAGCTTGAGTTGTGTGCTTTAATTGTGCAGTCTGCTGTGAAGCAGTAGTGTCATTTTCATTTTGTGTTGTGTTCAGTTCTGGCTTTATGCATTTGCTGAGTTCTTGCTCTGCACTGGCGCTGCAGTGAAAGTATATTACCAATTTTGAAGGCAGATGTGATCCCGTACTAAACAAGGCTGGTGTCTTAATTTCTTTACATAGCTCATTGTCATCACTCTGGGGTCCGAATGTAGACAGGATGGAAGATTTTTCCAGCCTCTGTGATTCTTACAACGTGTAAGGATCTATCTGTCAGCGATGCTTGGTCAGCACTGCAAACTTCAGTCTTACAGTGCAATTTAAAAACATGCTATGAATGAGCCTTCAGGGCTTTAATGTTGTCATCTAATGTATGTCATCAAGCCATGTTTTGTGTTGTGTTGTCTCAGATTGCTTGTGTTACTTCTGTTGAGAGATTACTTTCTTTTTCTGACTCTCAGTTGCTCGAACCTGTAACCTCATTCTGATTGTTCTGGATGTGCTAAAACCCCTTGGTCACAAGAAAATAATTGAGAATGAACTGGAAGGATTTGGAATTCGTCTGAATAGTAAGCCTCCCAATATTGGCTTTAAAAAAAAGGATAAAGGAGGCATTAACCTTACAGCCACAGTAAGTTGGAACTTTTCTTTATCCTAAGTAGTAATAATAAAACTGCTTGAAGAAAGAGGCATTTGCAGTTAACGGTGTCCCTGGGACTATTCCTGCTGCAGTCAGTTAACTTTTCCTGGAGGCTATCCATACCTATCCCAGGAGCCCAACCACCTCCTCCACCCCAAATCAGAGGCTTGGTTGCTTTCCAGCAATCACAGGTTCTGAGGCCCAAAGGAGAGTTTACAAACCCTGCCTTTCACTTGGTGGGTACAGCATTGTTCTGGAGAGGATTGCCTGGAGTTCTGGCCTTTCAACCTGGACTGCTCCTCATTTCATGTTTACCACCAAATCTTTAAGTAGAAATCCAGGGATAGGTAGCAAAAATCAGAACTCTTACCTGGGATCTAAGCACTTAACATGTAGTTGTTTGGGCAGTGAACTGGTAGATGCATGGGTTTGTATTGCAACTGGTCCCAGATTGATAGGAAGCATTGCTTCTGAAATGTCTGATTGTAGGTGTCAGTGGGTGCTAATGTAAATAAAGCTGTTAGGATTTAAATTTTCCCCCCCCTCCCCCCTTTTCTGAGGCTAACTATAGTCAAATCATGGTCAAGTTCAGGAATTTACAGTGCTGTTATTTCTAGTAATCTACCTGCAGTGATTGCTAGGTGATAGCATTTTTCATTGTAATGTTGAATTGACTGTAAATTCAGTTCCTTAACACTGTGTCTACATTCAGTGTCCTCAGAGTGAGCTGGATACTGAAACAGTGAAGAGCATCTTAGCAGAGTACAAAATTCACAATGCTGATGTTACACTGCGCAGCGATGCCACTGCTGATGACCTCATTGATGTTGTTGAAGGAAACAGGTACTGCTGGGCCCCTGGCTTTGTTTCTAACCTGCAGTTTCTATGCAGAGTTGTCTCTCATGTCTGCTTCCCATAGAAGCTAAGTTAGCAATGTGGTATCGGCACAGGGAGATGAGAGATCTTTCTGATGAAGGTAGCTGATGCTGCTGGGCGGCAGTAACAGTGTTTTCTTTCTCTTTGCAGGGTTTACATCCCATGCATTTATGTCCTAAATAAAATTGACCAAATTTCCATTGAGGAACTAGATATTATTTACAAAGTACCCCACTGTGTACCAATATCTGCTCATCATCGCTGGAACTTCGATGATCTACTGGAGAAAATTTGGGACTACTTAAAGCTAGTACGAATGTGAGTCCCAGTTGCCGAGTTCTGTGGATTTCAGTGTAAGGCCGAGACTGAAGGATGTCTCAAGAATGGGTGAATTACAATTGTTTTGTAAGGGTTTTCTACTAGCTTAGAGCTCCAGCTTTCAAATGATGATTTCTTCTGTCACTGAAGTATGTTTACTCTGTAAATAGGAAGTCATCCTCTTCTTGTCTGTAGCCTGATTGACAGTTTCTTCAAGTCACAAGTGCTGTGTTTTGAAGTTGCAGGGGAATTAAAGGAGCACCTTGTAAAACCAAGGCCAAAGTACATCTTAAAAAATTCCTGAAAACATGGAATTCTAGTCAAACTTAGTGCAAGGCTGTGAGTTGCAGGGATGGTCTCTTTTCAGGCTGTCACACATTTAGCTCTTTTAACAGAACTCAATTTAGTTCTTCATCTAGCATTTTAGATATTTTTATTGTAAATTATTCCATGTTTACCTCATACTTGTAATGCATTTATTTGGATAAATTAATGATTGAAGCTATTACTAGTCCTGCTCATGTATCTATCTTCTTGTGACCATATAAAATCAATTGTAAAAAGGGATTTAGAATGTTTAGGTATCAGGGCTGCAGCTTTGTCAGTTTTTTTCCCAATGTATGTTGAGCTTTTCCCCCCCAAAAATAAACCATGAGTTGGAGTTATAATAGTGTAGGTGTTCTTTCCATCAACTCTTCCAGTTTCATCATCTTTTAAGCTCACTTAGTGATGAACCTTTGCAGTTACAAGGGAGAACCTGCTGCAGACATTGGTTATCTAGCTGCAGTTTCAGCTTAGGAACACCAAACACTTTACAGAGTATCTATCGTCACCACTGAAACAGTGGAACTTGGCACAAGGATAACAGTGCAAGTGATCTATGGGGTTTCAGTGATGGGTTGAAAGAGAAGAGGAGGTTTTGGTATTGACTGACTGTTCCATCTGCATTACAGCTACACCAAACCTAAAGGGCAGCTCCCAGACTACACCTCTCCTGTGGTATTACCTTACTGCAAGACCACAGTGGAGGATTTTTGCATGAAGATCCACAAAAATCTCATTAAGGACTTTAAATAGTAAGTAGTACTGTAGAATACTTAATAGAGAATAGAAAATACCTCCCGGTCTGTTCTTTTATTCTCTTGTAAATTAGAAGGGAAGAAGGGTTATTAGATTTTTGTTTAATGCTGATGGAATTGATCTGCCTGTGACAAGTTACTGTATTTGATGTTCCTGTGCTCTTTCCTGCATAAATTTCTTCTGTGGGGAAGAAATATTTGAAGGCAGCATTCCAGGCCATTGTCCTGTATGCACAAGTACTTTGGATGACTTCATGGTTTGTTTTGATCTGCTGGTACTCTGGTTCACACAGCTCACTCATCCAGGTACTTGCAGGAGAACAAAAATAGCTCTTAAGCATTGCTTTCTGTATTAGCTTTGTGACAGAAATAGCTGCTGTTCCAGTGTTGGCATGTTACACTTCTAAGCCTTTTAAACCTGATTTTTGTTTTCTTCTTTCAGTGCATTGGTCTGGGGTTCATCTGTTAAACACAACCCTCAGAAGGTTGGTAAAGACCATACTCTGGAAGATGAAGATGTTATTCAGATCGTGAAGAAATAAAGTCATTCTCACACAGTTCACTGCTGGGCCTGAAATTTGTCTTTAGCTGTAAGTGGCAAAGAACAGCTGATTCTATGAAAACCTTTTACAAATGGGTATTGGTTTTTTATTGTTGTTTTTTACAAGTCATGCTGCAGTGTCCTGGCCTGACAGAACTTGCAGATGAGAAACTTGCATTAAACGACTTTTTACAAGGGCAGAATCGTCCAGGGAAGTGCTGACGCCTGGGATGACTTTCTGCTGCATGTACACATCTGTCCAAATTGCAGAGAAGCTCACATGCCAGGAATTGTTTTGTTCTAAATTAGAACAAAACATAAAAAGCAGAGGTTGGAAAACCGTATCTGATAAAGGACATAGAGCTGTCTCTCATGTTACTACACCTATTATAGAAGTACAGTGCTTGAATGGGTGATAAATCACTAAAGCTTACAATAGTGGTTGTTACTCAGCCTTGATTCTACTTTAAGCATTTATTTCCCTAACATTTTTTTCCAGTCTTCAAAGTAGATTCCTGCATTAAGTGAGCTGAGCTACTGCAGAGGTGCTGGGTTATCAGCCTTGACTCTCAACAGTGAGCCTCAATCACCCTTTCTTTAGGGCTTGGAAGGTTTAGGAGTTCTTCTGGTACTCTGAAATCTCCTTCCTTGCACTTAACCACGGCTATACAAAATTACATTTAAATGCAATCCCCTGTGTGGCTTCAGGAAGCCAGTTACCTGCAGCAGGGTAATTTCTCTCCCCTCACAGAAATTCTCTGCAGATTCAGCTCAAACAACACTAAAGATCAATCAACACATTGACATGATTTAGTTCAAGAGTAGTAGATACAGAGAGCTGGTAGAATCAACTTTATTTACAGAACGTTACTGGGAAAGTGTTGAGTTAAAAAAGTATGAAAACAATCTTACAAGGACAAGCTGGTGATTGCATGTTTTACACAGATTGTTTTAGGAACAGCCGCTAGGAGTATATGGGTGACCCCCAACAGATTCCACATCAGAGATTTCAGCTCGCTATTTCTATACAACATTGTCTCTGCCAGACTGAAACAAACCCACCACAGCATGCTGGCAATTGGTATAATACAGGCAAGTGATTCCTCCCCCCTCCCCCCCGCTGCTGGTTTTGCATTCAGTGAGACCTAAGAAAGAGCAAGTCTGTGAGAAGTCTGGGTTTGCTTTCACCTTTAAAAGAGCACACTGGCCTATGCTAAAGAGAGGACATGACAGCAGGACTAGACTCAACACAAGTGAAACAGTGATGTGAGGAGCCATGCAGAAGGATGGAAGAGAACTGTTCAAGGAAAGTGAAACAGGCTTAAAATGAACATAATACTTTAAAACCAAATATACACAGTAAGATCACAAAACCACCCCATCCTCTCCCTTTCAAGCTGCAGAACAAGACTCCAAGGCAAGTTTCACAGTAACTGCATCAGTACATGCACACTAGACTGAGGACAGTTCTTGGGACTCTTCTCTACACAGAGCTGGAGGCAGCACAGAGCATACCACAGCTATGACTTAGGAGTTGAAGGGTGAGGATTCAAAGGCTCCATCTTGATGACCTTTAATAACAGGTTTGAAAGATTAAAACAAGGAATATACTGCAGCTAAACAAGGATCAGCACCAGCCCTCTTGGAAGAGCCATGACCAGCAGGTACCCACAGCCTCCATGGCAGACTGAAGATCTGACTTTTATCATTACTGTACCAGGTCCCATCATCAAGGCTGTTTGAAGACTAAACAATTCTCAGGATTTGGTGGCAGGAGTCACACACACAAGGAGTCAGACCTCTGTTACAGACAGCAAGATGTGGGCTTTTTACTTTGACACTTCAGCTACACTGAGTGCACAGTAAGTGACAGAAGAATGTGACAGGGAGGCCCCAAAGGAGATGAGCAGTAAGAAAAGGCAAAGCAACTTTATCCTGTTCACTCACACTTAGGATATGCAACTTTAATCTTAAAGTAAGTCCCACACACACAATGGAGAAAGATCCAAACCATAGGCACAACTACAGCTCAACTGTTATCAGCTACTCTTATGTACAGCTGTATAGATTCAAAAAGGCTAATCTATGTGTATATATACAAAAGATTGTTTATACACAAGTCTGTACACAAGGGTCTATACATTTAGTTTTCTGCAGGAGGAATCAATAGCTGCTACCTCTACACTAGAGAATATCAGCACTTCATTCACATATCTTACAAAAGAAAAATAGACACTTCCAGGATTAAACTGGCTTTGTCTTGCATCTAAATTTCTTCAGGCTTCACTATTCAAGCCATAATGGATCCTTTAGTCTTGATGCAGACATGAGACCAGGACAGGTGCCATGTGCTTTAGTCTCTCAAAAAGAAATTTTGCACAGAGTGCTAAAAATAAAAAGCCCCCAAAAAAACCCAAACAGAGGTGAAGTCCTGACTATGGACATTTTATCCAATCTAAAGAATCACAAGTGTTCCACCCAGCGGTCACTGTTCACTGCCGATATTCCAGTTCATCTACACTGATGACTTTGGATGGCATGGAAGGGAGAGGTTGCTGCAAGACATCAGAACCAAACCACTTGGCAAGGCCAATGGGAGAGCCACTCCTCTGGCTGGGGCGATGGTCAAGCTGTGTGTGCCCATGAGATAACCCAGTCCGAGGCAGTACGTTTTGGGGGGTTGTCTGTGCACCAGCGGGTGATCCCTGTGCTCCAGTGCCTGTGAAATGTAAAGCTATTAGAGGTGGTGTAATGTTTGCCCAACACTAAAGATCTGCCCTCGAGCAATCACCTGATAAGGCACATGAGTCAGACACTGCTTTCACTCATGCTATTAGTCCTGGGAACTCTTGGCTGCACATGTTTCTTCTCATTAATACTCCCATAAACTGCCTGACACTGCCAGTTCTGGACAGCATAATGCAGGTTTTAACTGGAAGGCCAGCAGCAAGTAGCATCTTATTTTAGATAGGCCAAGAGGCCTCTAACCCAGCAACGAAGACTGTACACAAGCTGCAAAAGGCAGACCTGTTAGTAGCAAAATGTATCTTGAAACTTAATGCCTCAATTGGACCTGCTGGCAAGAGCCTGCACTCACCAAAACTGCTCCAATACCCACACAACAGTAGTGATTATGAGTATCTGAATTAAAGTAGCTTCTTGTTAGCAGAGTATACTCGAAAAGGGCAACAAGTCTAGTACCTGGGGCAGGCCAATCACTGTTCTAGTGCCCTTACTCCTATTTGATGTTTAGCCTACCTGATCGTTGTAGCTGCTGTTGCATCATTGCTAGCTGCAAAGGTGTCCCAGAGCGTGGATTTAAGATGTGATGGCTTGTTGCTGGTAGCGGGTAAAAAGGTTGGCCAAGGATGGGAGTAGATATTCCCTGTAAGTGAGACAGGTCTACTCCAGGTGGAAGCATACCTGTTGAAAGAGAGTGAGGAAGTGCTTTACCCCATAAGCATGAGGAATTAAAGCAAACCAAACATATATTTAGATGGGTTGCAATTTATTGCCTGGTTTTAAAGGTAAGTTTTGATGTAAGAAATACGACCAGTAATGAGTTTCAATTTGTGCTGTTCCTAACAAAATCAGTCTTACAGAGAAGACACATTAGCCTAAGGGAGAAAAAAGTAAGTATGGATTACCTGCTTGCAGCAGAGGAAGATGTTGTGGATGAACCCCCTGTGCCAGCATTCTCTGGACCAATCCTGGATGCAGTTGATGAGCAGGTCGCACAATCGGTACATGGGGAACAAGGGGTACTTGATGAACAGGACGAAGGAAAGGGCCTCCTGGTACTGGGGAGGCCATTGTAGGAGTCTTTCTACCAGCTGATTTAGGCCTGTAGTCTTGCTCTTTGGTGCAACGATTTGCTTGGGTAAGAGGTGTGGAACATGCAGAGCGCTGCAGTGCAGGTAGTTTGGTACCTAAGGTGGGCAAAGTTTCTTGATCTGCATTCTCCACAGAACTAGATAGTAGGTTATCTGTAGCTAGAATTGAATACAACTATTATAGTTCTCAGCTAGGGATGACCCCTAATGAAAATTAAAGCTAATGACTAGATTTGATAGCTAGGTTCCAGGACTAACTGAACCTGAATCATATATTAATAAGCCTCTGTCTTTCCTGGATACTTTCAGCCAAATGATTTCAAAACAGTAATGAGAAGGAATGCTCCCCAGAAATCCCTTGACAGCAAGCTTAAATTAGGTCACAACTGGTAGTAACCAGATCTTTATTTTTTCTTCTTTCTCAAGAGATTTTGAGCTGGCAGCATGGAAGAATCAGTCCTAAAGACAACAGGAGGTACAAAGGATCCTCCTCTCTAGGCTGTATTATCATTTGCAGTTGTGGCACAAATCTAGCCCAAAGTGTTTTTTTCAGTTTAGATGTGTCTGAGGGTTAGCAGCAGCCTTTCATGTCTGACATCTGCTTATCAGGACTTGGAACACTAAAGTACCACAAGAAGCTACTTCCACAGACCATCTAAATCAGTTAGGCAAGGCCTAAAATATCTTTGAGTCATCTGCTACCAGCTGAGGTAGCAGTAATAGTTGGAGCACTAAAAGGAAAAAAGTCCACTGTGTAACAGGACCCCAAACTACCTCTGTGATTGCTAGTACTGAAGTAAAACATTCACGGCAATTAGACATGTCAGTCTTACTGGCTTAGGCAATTGGTATCAAGCATTTCCTTGTAATAGCCACTTACATCAGTTAGAGTGACAAAATGCTTCCTTGATCTGCTACAGATCTTAAAAGAGCTTAATTGGTCTCAGCTTTGATTGTAAGATGTCTCAAGAGGTCTGTACGTTGCCTGCATTCAGTGACTGGTGTGGAGACATACAGAAGCATTATTGTTAATATGCTTGTTCATCAAGGCCAATTGCAAAGAAACAGTTCTGGTTCACACCTTACAGCCACTATCACTTACAAACTGACAGATAAGGGGGGAAAAATGTGGATTTAAATCCAACACTGCACTTGGAAGTGTACCCTCTCCACAGTTCTGACCCTTCCTCTCATTATAGGCTCATCTCTACACCCTCCTCATTTCCACAAATTGGGAATGTCTAAATTTAGCTTGGGCATATTATGTACTGCAGGTCTTTGATTCTATTCCAAATCTCTTTTGTATATAATTACTTTAAAGCCATTACAATACCTTCATTTGGCCTCTGATTTTCATCTTTACCATCACTGACTTTCATTTTCCCAGAAACTGGCTCCTCTCTGCTCTTCTCCTTGCTCTCATACATCTTGCGGATCACCGAGGTAGGTGTGAAGGAAGGAGACAGCTGTAGAGAACACAGTAAGAAGCAACACTGTTACTCAGTGCTCATTATCTAGGCCACATTTAGTTTGGGGTAGACACAAATTCTAGCACATCCTTCCCATTTCAAGCTCTTCTGAATCAGCCACTGTGTGCCTACGATTTTACTTCGCCTCATTCCATAGCTTCATTCTATGGTTTAAGCACTTCTCTTCAGCTTTTGCAAAAGTCCAACACCTTTACTGAAACCAGCAGATGTTTGCAAAGTTAAATGCACATTTTACAGGCTTGAAAAAACCCAGAGGAGCCGTATTTAAAATGACAGCTCTTTCCTCCTTGCTACTGGTTCATAACAGCAACAGATCCTACAGAGCTGCCTTACCTGTATGAGCTCAGGGCTGATGGATCTGCAGAAAACTATTGCCCGTTCAGTTACGGAGCATCCGTGGAAGCCACTCATTTGGTATACAAACAGAAGTGCTTATTTGATTTAGCAGCTGAGTCTGTTAGTCCTGAGCTGCAAGCAAGTACTTGACTGATCAAATTTAGATCAAAGCAACATTCTACACAGTACTGAAGGCAGCGAGGCCACAGCTTGGCCCTGAGATTTTATTTGTGTTCAAAGAAACCTTGAAGCTCTGAAGCAATATTTCAACATCAGACACTCAGATCAGTCTCTTCATACCAGTGTTCTCTAAAGTAGCTAATGGCTTTCAGCAACTGTCTTCTGAAAACTAAAGTACCAAAACAGAATGTCTGAGTTTTCATAGTTTTCTTCCTTTTGTTTCAAAAGAGGCAATATTAATGGTGCTTCTTCAGTTTTAGAAGAGACAGTGCTCAGAGAAGGCCATTTTCCAAAGTGAAGACAGACATTAGGTTAAGCATAAAGCAGAATTTGTTCTTGGATCATGCAGCCATTGACACAATGTGAATATCTCTGAATCTCTATGGCCTCCCTTTCTCCCATCAATTTACTACTGTTATAACCTAGTTACTGCAGACACTTTTACAGCTTTCCCTGCAATCATCATGCATTAGGTACTAACCATGCTAGTGATGGATGCTGCAGGGGCTGGAGAAGATGCATTCCCTCTGTGTCCAGGCGCAGGCGATTTAGTCACTCGTTGCTGCCTGTTAAGGGACAAAAAGTTAATGAGCAGCAGCTCTACTCTCGGCACAGAATGAAAAGCAGAATTGCCAAGAACCAATGCAAGCTTGAGTGATTAATATCTAGTGAAAGACAACACTCATGTTAAATCAGTTGACAGTGAACCCCTTACATTTTGTGGTCAGACACTCACCTGTTTCTGTAGCCATCTCTGCTTTTGTCCATTTGTGGTTTGCCAAAGCCATGCTGATAGAAGTTTGCTGCCTGTATGGCTAAGTCATGTGGTAATGCCAGTCCCTCCAATGCAGCTTGCTGTATTTCCAAGGGACTCATCTGAAGTAAAATGGTATAAAACACACAAAAGATTATATTTGGTTGGGCATTTATTAAGACACTGAAGATTTACTGCTGTAACTACTGGCTTCAAAGTGTCTGCCCGCCAACAGCCATCTGTTTTATTGACAGACAATGAAGTCTCAAAGAACTCTTCCACTGGAGGTACTAAGATGGGTCCAATTGCAATGAGATTTTGAAACTATGAGGTTACTTGCAACCTCACACTCAGTGAACTTAAATAACCACAAACATCTGAATGCATCAGCTAAGTATGTGTTTCCAAAAGTTAGTTCTAGACCACACAATATAAAAAGATGAAGCAAAAACCATTTGGATCTAACCTGTGAAGCAACTGGACTCATGGGCTTCCTTACACCTGGAAATGGATCACCAAGCAATTGCTGAGAACCTTGTCCAAAACCTAAAGAACATTCAACAGTTGTATTTGAAAGGACTAGCAGTTTCTTCCATTAATATATAACATACAGCCTTAAGTTCAACAATACTACTCCTTGTGAAGGCTCTCAGCTCATCCCTTTAAGTCTACAGACAGCTTCATTTCTTCCTTGTCACTAGGCTGGAGAGCTACAGGGAAGCTGCCAGTAGTGCTTTGCAATACAAACGGATAAGTAGTCCCTGAAAATGACCTTCTTATACAGTAACTGCATGCGTTACTCCACACCAGTACGTACTGTGAGGTCCAGCTGATCCATCACAGACATCTATATTTTTTGGAGATTAACTTAACACTAGAGATTACAATGTAAAAAGGCACTTTGCATTCAAGAGGCAGACACTGACCAGGGTGCCCACCAAGTGCCAGAAATCTATTATTTTCTACATTATTCTTTAAAACTCAAAAATACAAGCTGCTTTGCAACCAGTCTCACCAATGGGCGAAGATATTCTATGGCGCAGGTAATCTGCAGAAGCAGCTCGAGCTGGAAACACAGGTGGGATAGGGGGAGAAGGTGCTCTTTGTGTCAGTAAAGAGGATGCAGGCTCCAAACCACCTATGAGGCCACTTAAGACATTTGATGAAGCAGGTCTGGTAATGGGCGGGCCAAGAAGTTCCTATGAATAAGCAATGAAAGAACATTGAGTATGATCAATTTATACAAATGAGCTCATTTCACTACACTACAGGCAATGTTATTTATAGCAAGTTGAAGAGATAAGGTGGACTTGTGCAACTAGATGCACCAATTCTGGGTTGCCCTTACAATTAGGCACTTAGCCAGGTTTTCCAAGTTGTAACCATGGGAAATAGAATGACAATCAAATTTCTACTGAACTAGTAACTAGTTCTCTCCCTCTACAGTCATGTCTGACTACTGATCCCATAACTGCCTGAAATACCTTAGCTTCAAATAATTTAGTTTCTTCTCACTGTGGATATGCTTTGAAGTACTCCCACCCCCAAGAAATACCTGCAGAATATTCTTTGATAGAGGCTGGCCTGGCACCTCTGGAGGGGACATGAGGTGGCTCTCAAGGCTCTGCTAAGAAAATGAACACATTGTAAATTAACTGTGGATTGTCTTCTGATGTGCTTGTTGCATCTGCATTTGCCTCAGTATCAGAAATCATTTCCCTTGGTCTGTTAGAACCATAATTTATGCACCCAATACAGTTTCAGCAAAGTTGAGGGATGAGCTGGCTCACAGATCTTTCCTAGCTGAGAAAATGCCTAGTGCTACATTGCACACAGGGAGCTGAATGTGCCATAATCAGGTTTGAGATATATGTATTTATACAACTGTGTAAATTGGAGCTGAAACACTGGGCCAAGTGGTCAGTTGAAACTACACAAATACCTTTCAGTTTGTGCATATTAATTATTTAAGCTGTATTTCTATACATTAAAATTACATGTCAGGGTAAAGGGGCATCAGAAACTGAAGTCTTGACTTAAGTGGGAAATCTGCAAATTCGTCATAAGGCAGGTTTACATTCTTCACTATCTTTTAATGAAGTGGGATGAGGCTGAAAGTCCTTGTGTGTAGCTCAGCAGGAAAAAACTTGCTCTGTTGTTAGATGTGTTATATGGTGCCAGCAGTAACGACTGGTAGCTTCAGAGTCAAGCACACTGTTTAGGCAGTTAAGAGGCAGGATGAAATCTTACACTGCAATCTCTTCCAGTCTAAAGCTCAGTGTCATCTTCTGTTTCATAAGAACCTTTCAGGTAGCAGATATTCAGTTTAGTTTTATCTTGGTGCAAATCATTTTAAAATCCAAGTTAACAAATAATCAGGATGTGCACATACCTCTACTAACAGGCCACTAAAGCAAGACACCTGAGCTTCAATTAAGTGTTAGCTGTAACCATACCACAAACATCTTGAGAGGCCCTTCAATAACATTAAGGCAACCACTAAACTAACATTAGTGAGTCTCCCATGAAGAGCAGATTGATGCCTATTATACAGACAGTACCTTTACAGATGTACTTGGTTTTATTAAGTAAGGTTCAGACAGGATGAGTTCAAGTGTAGGAGAATGTTAGACACTAATCAAAGTGTCCTCTATAGAAGATTCAGCCTTTCTGTAATATAAGATTTTTTGGAGGGCAAGTATTTATAGTTTTCAAGTCCAGGTATTAATATTTTGGATTAGGTACCCACATAAGTCCACTTTCAAGGCAGCAATCAGACTTCTCACATAGTATTAAAGTTCTGGGGCTTTTAGAAACTTCACATGAAATCACCCCTTTGAATGCTGAACTGAAACACGCTTAATTTGATTAACTAAAAGGACCAAAGCACTTCCCTTACCTTCCCCTCCAAGCAACAATACTCTAAATGTAAGCCTACATCTAATATCATGCTGCTGTATCCAGTCCTGGCACACATTATCAGAGGGGTCGTGTAAGGGATTTCCAGTTCACGACCCAGGTCTTAGTACAGTTCAGGAGAGCCGGGTGTCTGCTACTTACATTGACTTTGGGCTGTGAAGGTAGAGTCCCACTTGCCTTCATACTGCTGACCAGTTTATTAAATGCAGTCATATCTCCATCTTTCTTGATCTGTCTGGAGCCAGCAACATTCAACGATTCCTCCATTTGCTCTGCCATAAATGGAGTAGCAATTTTTCCCTCTTGGTCCACTTTCAGACCTTTTAGCCCAGCTTCAACTTCTTCCACTGAAAGTACAACTCCTGAATGTGCTGAGAAAGAGGAGAAAGAACAGTAAATCATAGTTCTCTCATGCAGGTCTTGCTTGAAAACAAGAAACAGACAAAAACTTATCTTCTGATATTCCTACTGGCTGTCAAACCATGTCTGACTATCCACCTGACAACTGTGTTCATTTTCAATTAAGAAAGCTCCATTTACCTTATACTCAACGAGAGACAAAGTGCAAGTGTTAAACTGTCTGAAGCCATCACAAGCAGAGCAAATACATACCTGGTGTATTTAAAATGCTTTGGAGACTCAGTTACACACTTTGTTGGGTGTGTGTAAAGTCTGAAGTAGATTTTTCTTTCTCAGAAGTTAAAGCCACTATAGTAAGATTTCACTGGCATAACCAGAGTAAGGTACAAGTGTTATTAAGCAGTACTGTTTCCTCTGGGTATACATATATAAGTATCTATCAGTGCCTGACATCAAGGCTAGATGTGCTTTATGGACCAGCTAACACAAATCACAAGGGATGACACCTTAAGAGAAAAGGAAGAGAGAGGAGCATGCCATGGGTTGCTGTAGCAGATGCTGGCCCAAAGAAATAAGGTTTACTGGAAATTTGGGCAAGAAGGTAGAGAAAAGCAGCAATGATGCAGACATGCAGTATGAAACATGAGGTAAAAATATGATGTTGAAGAAAAATCCACCTTCACAACACTTGAAGAACTGTACAGCACTTTATGGGAATACAGAACCCACATCAGGTACTTCTGAGTGAATGAAGCTTCCCCAATGTTTTGGTCGTTCATCCTTTGTTTGCAAGAATCAAAGCTTAAAAAGCTTTTAGTAGAGAAGTCAGACTAAGCAGAACACACAAGACTCGCACTTCCATTTAAGTTATGAAAAAGTCCTCCACATGTTAGCTGACACTCCATACTTCCAGACTGGATGCTTATAAACATTTACAGTGCTTGGCTGCTTTCCTTCCTAGCGACCATCAGAGCACCATTACTTTTTGTTCAGTCCAGTTTACAGGGCAATACGTGCTGCTTGCCAGAAGGAATCAATTCAGAATTAGACCTTGCGATTTCAAAGAACACATGCATTTTGTACCCTCCATACATGCTAAGGGCTCAAACATGCAAATCCCTAACTTGGAGGTGCCTTTGAACATTGAGTTTGAAGTCAGCCCTGAATTCTGTTTCCAACAGCTGATCAAAGTGAATCCTAACAGACCAAGTTCCCTAGAATCTTGTGATTCTGGCCAGGTTGATGTAGCTAAGGCAAATCTGTTCATATTAATTAATGCAGTCATCAGTGAGCAAAGACACTGTACTTCAAGGGGTAGCAACAGTCTGGAGAAGTTCAAGTTTACAGTATGCATCTGACAAAACTGACATCCTCAACCCATTGTTCATCTTCTTAGATACTGATACTTGATGAACCACATTGATCCATTATAGATGCTTGCAAGAATGACTTGCACTAAAGTTTTGGTAGATCCATTATAGATGCTTGCAAGAATGACTTACACTAAGGTTTTGGTAAACTCAGAGTTCAAATGCCACAGTTTCAGAGCTGACATTACCATTCTCCAATCTGAAAATGTAAATGACATGAACAAAGCTGAAAACTCAGATCAAGACTTACATCATCTTAACTTATGATTATTAATGGCCAGTAAGGCGGTCTGATAGAGTCCTGATGTCATCCTGTGAGTAGGATGAAAAGAATCAGGGATGATTCTCATAACTGAGATCTGTTGAATATTGTGTTTCCAGTAGTGTAAGTAAACCTATAGTACTTCCTACTCCTGGACTTAGCAGTTGAAGTTCCAGAATACCAAGCCTCTTGCCTTGAGATACTGCATCACCAGAACTTGACAATATCTGAAGAGGCACTTACTGCTCTCTCTAAGCTTTTCCTTGTTGGCTGAAAGACTTGAGAGAAGAGGTTTTAAGTCCACTTTGGCTTTCTGTAGCATTTCTAGGATGTCCACTTTGTTTTCAGAGTGGTCTTCCAATGGAATGGGAGCAAAGTAGTTTCCAGAGTTCTGGCCAGGGGACAGAATGGCTTGCTCTAGACCTGAAACAGCAAAACCAGGAGCACTGCGACATCAGTTTACCAACCCAATGTCTCAAGATGAACATACACTGGCAACCAACTTCAATATGGCACTGACAAGTTATGCCTTGCACCCCTTGCCCGAGATCAGCTGGAAAGTCATCAGAAAAGTCATTAAAAAGCATGAGAAGAACAACTGTTAAAAGAGAACTTACAAGCTGCTTACTCTAAGAGCTTCAAGAAGAATGTCAAGTGCTTAAACTGGGAGAATTCACTGTCCTAAAAGCTTTCTCTGCCATGTTTTTATTGAACCAGTAGGCAGGTATATGGAAGGAGAGCATCTGACCCTGAACTGCTCCAGCCTTACCTGCTAGCCTCTCCAGTTCCTCATGTGGTGTAGATCTCAAGCTGCTTGACCGACTTCCAGAGCGACTAGGATTAGAAAACCACCTGCTGAACCTGCTGGCAGACACCGAGCCTTCCCCCAGCACATCCTCTATCATCTAGATCAGGGAGGAAAAAAGATAATCTTTTTTGAAGCAAGATCAGCAGCATTGGAGCACCTTTACTGTGCAATCAGGATTATTCTCCTACAGATAACTTGATGCTGTTCCAAAAGTTTCAAAGCTTTGAACTGCCTTTTTCCCTTCCAATGAGGCAGCATTTACGTAGCACAACCCATCACACATCACCGATTTATACCAAATATTTGTTCAGAGTAAAACTGAACCCGTATAACTGGGGCATCCAAAGACCACTAAGTACACCATTTCAAAATGGATGTGCTCAAAAAGAGACATTTGTCACAAGAACAAATTATAACAATGAGTAATTCTGGAAGTCAGATGGCTCAGGGCTCATCCTGTCACTGTATAGAAGGAGTTCTCTGAGCCATTGGATTTTCTGTAGTCACAATTTAACTCAGTTCCTGCACTGCCTAAGGAATGGAATGAAGTACAAAGACTACTCCCTGACTTGCAAGCAGCCCAGAAGGGCTCGGGGAGAAGGCCAGTAGCCAAGAGCTACTTGCTTGCACTTCATATGCTGAACCATTCTGGGAATAAGAAGGCTGCACTCTTCAAGTCCATGGAGTCTGCATCAGCAGCAAGCACCTTCTGCCTCCAGGCAGAACTGAGGTCACCAAGAAGCACTCCGCAGTCTGTCAGAAGTCATTGCAGTTTATAGCAACTGTTCACTTCTTTGGCTTACAAGCATTTAAAACCTAGTGCATTATAGAAGTGAACTCAAACTAAAGCTTCTCCTACCTTGCATCCAGTTAAAAGCCTGCTCAACAGGCACCATGCAGCACATTTACTTCTAGAAAAAAAGAACAACTTCCTTCTGCCAGAGAAGTATGCTCTGAAACATGGGGCACTCAACACTATTTACAGCAGCAAAAGCAAGATAGTATTCATCCATTTGGTTTTGGCTGTTTGGCATGTTAGAAGAATTGAGACAGCCAAGTCAGAAGATGTAAAAGTCTATTGTAACACTTGTCACAAACACATCACTGAGACAAAGAAAGAGCATGACAATACACTCCAGCTAGTGTGACTCAATTGTTTTTGACAGATACCGGCCTACTAAAGTTCCATTAACAATTATTTTGTGACTTATGAATTCCCTGCTTTTGAAAGGGGACACTACCTTGCTGGAAATGAGATAGTCAGTGAGATTCTCACTGGAACAGAGATTGTCAATTCTAAAGACACACAATTTATATCTTCCATAGGGAAAACAAACTCTTCACTACATATTCATCAAACTACTGTCACCATATGATGAACCTTTTTAAAAGGCAAGCAGCTTTTTCACATTAAAGACACATAAGGCTTCCGGTTTTTTAAAACTGTAACGTTTCTAAGCTGTATCAGATCAGTGTCTTTCCTGTCAGGATACAATTTAAAAACAAACCACATTTACTTTTCCATAATACTAAGCTTTTTATTCAAATTCCATCTATAATCAGTTATACAATCTAGAACAGTCAAGGATAGCTTTTCCTCCTAGTGCTGGAGAGGTCAGAACAGAATCAGTCTGTAAGTTAGGCCCATGCTTAGTCAGTACTTGCTGGACCTCTTTGCTTTTCTTGTAGTGAAAACGAGAAAGCACATAGGGAAAACCAAACAGACTGGTTACAGCTTTCACACTAAAAAATGAACACCAACCACCACTAGGACCCTTAGAGAGCAAGTGTTCAAGAGCTGCACACTATCAACTGAAGTACCAGAATCCCAATCAAATCATGGCTGCAGCTAAAAGCCCACACTGAAAAACACTTACAGTGTGTCATCTTATTCATGATCTTGCTACTAGCTCCTAGGTACCAGCAGAATTCCACCTATAACTTAGCTACACAGAGTATCTACTAGTCACATGAATCACATCATTTAAACATGCCTTTGACTGATCAGTAAGCCATCTTTGTTTTCATAGCTCCGTAGTAATAGCTTGCAATAATGAACTGACCACAACACAGAGGTTTAAGTAGTAAAGATTCAAATACTTTCAGACACACATTTCAGCTGCATTACTGGTACCGATAAGAACACAACTATGTCAGTGACAATATCTGTCAGGTGTCTTCAAGCTTACAGCCTCCCAGAGAGCTGGAACAGAACATCCTATTTGCTGTGATTCCCAGAGTTAGGTGCAAAAGGCAGCTTTGAGCTATACTAAATTTGTACACTGAACCTTCTCTGAGCGTATTTATAATGCTTCCAAAGAAAACTCATCCACGATGCTATTTTGAGTCTTCAAGTAGCGATCAAGGAAAGGACAAATAATCAACTAGTTTTCATCATACACCTTCTTTGGAGATAAAACCAGTCCCAGGAATAACACTTCAAAGTAACATCGTAAGGCTCCAAAGCTAAAACCCTATGAGCTCACCTTAAACACCAGATAAAGCAACTTGCACAAAGCAACAAGTTTTAGCTTTCACTGAATACAGCAGCAATAAAAAATGCTTCTCATGAATACAGCCAGTCTTAAAAGAAAACAAACAACCCTCACCGAAGCCAGGCCAGGAACACTTTTATCCAAGTTAAAGAACTCATTGAAGTCAAACTCTCCTGGAGCTGGTTCTTGTAAAACAGCTTCCCTAGGAACTTCTTGATCTGCTGGCGTTTCATTGGCAAGGACAGTTTGCACTTCATCCTCTTCTGCCACTCCACCATTGCATTCTATCCCTTAAAAAGAAAAATCAAGTGATTGCTGAGTCACTGAATGTCACTGTTTCCTGTAGGAACAGTGCCTTAACAGTCAATGCGTTTGACTAAGAAGCACAAGCATAAGACCAATCTAGCTACCTATGTGATACTTTACCAGTTACATTGTGCCAGTTGAAGTCTGCCACAACACAAACTAGCACCCACTAAAACTCCAAGCACAAAGCTTCTGGTCTGTAATTGAGACTGCCTACTTCAAGAAAATAAGAACTGCCATTGAATCATATGTAAATAATTGCATCCTGATCGACCCAGGAAGTATGAAGAACATGACAGTTGTTATGTCACACCACGACGAGATAGCTGTTGCAGTAAGTTAAGAGCTCTTGCTGTTTTTCCATCAAGAATCCTTTAGAAGCAGCTGTCTTCTTCCTAGGTGTCCCTGAGAACAGATCCCCCAAGAACTGGTATTTGACAGGAACTCTTGTTATTGCCAACACATGGCAAATATTGCTCCTCCTCCTCCAGCAGGAACAAGTCCCATGTCATTCTGAAGACTCAAACTTGCATGGGTGCTGTAAAAGCTGTGACAATTACAAACCCAGCATGCTTGAGACTGTACTAACATCTTAGTTACACAACTAAACCTAAACTCCCCAGGCTGTCCACCTGCAGAATTTCTACCATTAAGAAGTAATTTCTTCTGCACCAGAGAAATTTACACTACAGCTTTGCAGAGGTAGTAGTAATTGTAGACTTGAAGTCCAATAACAACAGATGAATTCAGATAGTCTCCAAATTCCGCTTTAAGCTATATTTCTGCCAGCTGTAAATCCAACTCAGTGTTCCTAATGATAGCGTTACTATAAGGAAAAATATTTGAAGTATCTCAGGATACCAGCTTAGTTTAAACCAAGCCTTTAGCACCCAGCAGGATACAAATACAGACAAGACCCTTTTAATAGCCTACAAATCCCTGATATCACCCATATAAGGGTCCTTCCCAGCCTCTCAGTCCTGCCTTCCTTTGAGAAAAATAGCATTTTATCACTTAAAGACACTTGCAATCTGAAAGATTACTTATGGGCCTTCCATCTTCTGCTTCAGGATGACCAAAAGCTTAAGTGCAAGTTTAAGATGAAGGCTGGTAAACCACATTATCCTTTACACTCGCCTGACCTGTAACAGTCACCTCTACATCCAGCAACATGCCACTGTAGCAGACAAGCAAAGCTTCTCTCAGATTTGCCATTACCTTCTTTCAGTGAGGCCGTGCGTCGTCTTGTGCGTTTTCTGCCTTTGTGATCTTCCTCCAAAATTTTATCATCAAAGCCTGTGAGCTCAATGGTTTCAGACTGACTCGTAGGACCCGCAGAGAACCACTCGGGTTCCTCTTCAGTGTACGAGTCATTCCTCCTTCGCTCCCCAAAGACACGTTTGCTGTCACCAAACTCCCTCTGAAATGGGATGTTGAAAATATTAACCATAAAATGATGTTTCACAAGATTTCTCCCCGACCTCAAACAAATTACAACCTTTAGACAACAGTTCCATCTTTCTTTCCTAAACAAGGCTAATACACACACTCCACATGCTCAGTAAGCTTTTCAATTTTAAGCTTTACAGTTGAATTTCTGCTTCATTACACCGAAGGCTAATGGTCTGCAAGTACCTGTATAAATGAGGTTTCGCATCCAAAGTTAGGCTAGTGGTTCCCCCCTTAAAAGAAAGGCAGAAATGCCTGAAAGCGTGGAAAGCTTCCATCTGCTGAGGTTAAAGACAACCCCTCAGTTAAGAACTAAAAGTGAACTATTAGACTTTTTAATGTCTTGCTATTAAGTCTACCACAGGCTAGGTTTGTGAAACACACAGTGTTAGACGCATGCCAATTAAGCAGTCTAAAGGACTCAAAACTCATTTTGAAGCAGAGTGCTCACCCTTCACACTATAAGGGTATTTTTAAGAAGAAATGCCCTACTTGTGTGGCACACAGCTGCTGTATAGTCAGCCTGCCTCTGTTGCTTTTAGAGGAAAGCATCCAAAACCTTTAACATGCAGCCACAAAAAGAAAGAACAAACCCTGAAGCGTTTGTCTTTGTAGTCCCTCTCTCGATCTCGGTCTCTTGCATCTCTAGAGTCACGTATGTCCTTCTCACCACCCCGGTGGTCTTTGTCAAAGTTACGAGACGAGATTATTCTTCCACTGCCAATCCTACGGCCACCAATAACACGGACACCATCATTCTCCTTTTCTAATGGGCTTCCCGAGCGCCGTGAGCTAACAGCTGCAGTTACATGACAGCCACCTCCAAAGCTTCGCCTTTGTGGGCTTAGGACTACATCCAAGTCATCTTCTTTCACTCGCTCCCTTGGATCTACAAGTCAAAGACCAGACAAAAAGCACTGGAATTTAATATACTGGCAAATACAAGCTAGTTCTCTGTGTAATAACCTTCTGTTCCACGGCCTCACTGCTATTCCGGAGCTTTTTGAAGGAAAACACTCAGGACTTCATTTTGCAAAGCTGATCTAGCCAAGACCACAGGAACTGCAGGGGGGAAAAACAATTAAATTGACAGTTGGATATTGAGGAATCGTTGCAGACTCCTAGGAAGTACCTGCTTTCCTACTACAGACCCGAGTACTCAGTCTTTAACTGTAGAGAAATTGCACCCAGCATTTGCATTACTACAGATGCATTTACTGCCATATAGCAAGAATAGTAGGATATAATAACTGACTGCTAGTGAAGTCTGTTCTTAGATAAGTTACCAGAAACTACAGTCAGGGCAACCAAGATTTTCTTGACACTTATTTTGTGCAATCAAACAATTAGAGACTGTGTTGTACCAAAGTAAAGGTTTTGCCAATGGCCTATGCTCAGTTTTGAGTCTTGTGCTCTAAGAATGCACTTACCTACTATCCTACGCATAAGAGAAGTCCGATCTGAATCCAAATCTTTTTTAAAGCTTTCCACTGGTGAAGTTCTTCCTGAAGTTGGATATAAAGATGCATGCCACTTCTCTGGATCCCACACCCCATCACTATGAAAATAAGATCACAGGGTTGTTTGCTATCTTGGAGTCTAGGAGATGGTTCATAATACTGCTGTTGTAAACCTAGAATTTACTGACTAGCAATCTGTACAAGAGAAACAGCTCTAATATGCAGCTTCTAAATCTCTGCCTTACTATACTTTCTTATATCATACATGGTATTCTGGATCCCTTCTGTAACAGCAAGGAAGTCTAATACTCAGAATCAGATCATAAAGGGGACAACATGTGATCTGGCAAAGTTTGCCTGGTACACTGAAAAACTAACAAGTAGATCCTGGACTTGTACACTGTAATTTCTTATTAAGAAAATGTTCCCTCAATCTCATACTTGTACAATAAATGAATCCAAAAAGTAAAGATACTGCTGTTTAGCAAATTAACACACAAGCCAAGAACAGTCTCATCTTCATTTTTAAATGAGGTACTGTCAACATGGGAGAGTAATTCATCAAGCAAACCAGCTTGTTGCAACATGACCTAGTTGGTCTGTGCCATACACCCATCTATATTATTGGTAGCTGTCCTACAGGTCTTAGGACTTGCATGAAGTTATTTTCTGCTGAATCTCATATTATAATCTTTGTTCCTAGCTAGGGCACTAAGCCTTTCCTAGTAGATTAATACCTCTGGAATCGCTGTCATACACTAAACTTGTGTATCTTGCATCAGCATAAGTGCACTTAGTGAAGGATTTTTTGCCATTTAAGCTTTTGTTTTGAAGGGAATGTGTATAGTTTTTGCATAATCAAGACAATACCTGTCGTATTTTTCAGAAAGACAAGAAGGTCTTTGCTTAGAGTAGGGACGCTCTTTAATATCCAGCAGTTCCTCCTATTAAAAAAAAAGGGCAAGAAGTTAGTTCCAATTCTCACCCAAACAAGTTTCAAGTGACAAAATCTGTTCCAGACTACTGCTCAATGTAGTGTTTTAATTTGTCAACACAAATTTCCCAATGTGTCGTTTCACTTCACAGCGTAAAGCTGACATTAGACAGCAAGTTTATATTTCAGTTCTTCTAGCAGTGGCCACTGAGCAAACACTTATTTGAAGCACTAGGCCTCTCTAGGTCAAGCTCAGTCCTTCGAAGGCTGTTCGCATCACATACGTTAACCTGTTTACTTCCCTGGACAGTCTGGCTTATAGGTAAGGGTAGCATTACTGCTAGTGGAGCAAGTAACTTCAATGAAATCAATATTGCTATGTTCAATGTTGTATGAGCTGCAGCAAGTAAAGAAAAGCATTACCATACTACCAGTTACTAATGTAGATCTGGAAATTCCAGACAAGCTTGCCATTTCTGACTACCACCCATTCCAAGACATCCAAGTGCATGCCATACAATTACCCACTCTACCCAATACCAAATCAATGCTGAATGATTACTACAGTTTTTCCACTTTCCACCAACTTTCAGATACAGTCTGTAGTTTACTATTGCGCACTCCTGAGCAGTTAGTCATTTGAGGCAGAGCAGTAATCAATCTACAGCCTCACTGCAGTCTGCTCCATTTAAAAAGCATTATTAATGTTGTGACTATTGGTGCTTTGAATCATCATCGACTTGGCTGCAGTCAAGATGCACACTTCTAACTTAAAGCTTACTCATACTCCCTAGATTACCTTTCTTCAATCTGCCTCACTCCCAATTGTACTGAAGTGATTCAGAACTGTGCAGATATCAGTGGGCAGCTGGAAGAATAAAAACATCCAAAGAGCAGACACCATATGTCAGCCAAACTGAAGAAGAAAGTCTCTTTACTTTTTCCAAATAATGTAATATTGTCTAGAGCTTTTACATCATTATCCTCATGTGATTAAAATCAGCTCATTAACTAGGTGAGCTTGATACTTGAGAGTTTCCAGATGGTAGCCAAAGATCTGAATACACACACATATATGTATGTTACATACATACAACCAAACGTGACCCTGTACTAGTCTTCAGCAAAAAAAGGAGGGATACTGCTCTCTCTGCCCACAGCTTCCCAAAATAAACCAGTGCTGTAGTAAGTGCATCAAGCCACGATAGTATTACAAGCATTAACAGCACTGTCCGTCACTAAACTTGAAATTGCCTGTTTTGTTGGCCACAAGAGGGAGTCCATAGACTCTCCATCAGATCTTACTGCAAATCTTCCGCTGGGGTGAGGAAAATTGGAACTGTTTCTTTGCTTTAGCTGTGCACCCTTGGAGGCGCAACAGCAGCTAAAGAACTAGAAAAGACACAGCTTCGATTATACACCACCTCTCATATTAGAGGATATTAATGCTGGCACTTCCAGGGTGTGTTGGGGTTGTTTTTGTTAATTCACACACCAGTAGTTTTAAGTAGATGAGGAAAAAGCATGTTTTATTGAAACAGTTCAGAAAGATTCCTACTGTGAACTAATTGTTTTATACTGGTATTAAAGAACATAAAGGAAATCAGTCCCCTTTCCAAATCAGCAGCACATGTCCTGAACCAGCGTTCCTCCCATCCCTAATCAGGGGGAAACTGGATCACATGAGAGTGCTTTACAATGTGATTACCTGAGCACCTCAAACCAGCTGCATCTCAAATGCTACTTGTAAAATAAAAAACACCCACCAATCACAAACCAAAACCAAACCAAGATCAAAAAAAGCCCCAAACATGATGCAAGATCTTTTAACAGACTTATTTCTGTGTTTGACTTTAGACTCCTTGAAACCAACAGATAAACAAGACTAGATGTCTTGTGGCACTAGTTCTGTCACTTTATCCTTATCAGAAACAATAGGTACTAAACTAACAAAAGTGAAGCTACAAATGCACCAGTTTCAGTGTACAGCTACCACCAGCACTAGCTGAATACTGCCTAAAAAAATAAACAGGATATGAAGCGGCATTCAGTTACTAGTTTTGAGAGGTCAGGACTGAACTAGCATAGACACTATTTTTCCAGCAGTGAAAGCTTAAAGAGAGCTCCTCTCCTTCACTGTATAGTTAACTAAATAACAAGGTCAGAGCAATAGGATATTTGGCATCTTAGAAGTGTACATCTTCTCTAAGAAGCTACAGTTAGAAAGTCATACTACTCCCACATAAGTTGCAGCAAATTCAAAGCACTGTTTATTATTGATCTAGTCAAAATAAGCCAGCCCTACTATTGACAGAACAGAGACACAGTGATAAGTTCTTCTTCTTTCAAAAACCACCTGCTAGGAAGCTAACAGCTCTGAATTCCTCAAGATAACACACTCAGGAACAACACACTGTCTCACCCTGTTCCACACTTCAGGCCATTCGTTGCAAAGTATCTTAACTGATTTCCACAAAGCAATGACCACCTGTTCCCACAGCTTTCAGCAATGGGAAAATCAGCCACCATTAAAGGCTCCTACTAAAGGCAAGCTTCAGCAGTGGGACCAAAACCCCAAACCAGGTTTAAACCTTATATACATTCAAACCCACATCATATCAAGCTCACTTAGTATTAAAAGAATCCTTATTTACAAGTTACTCAGTTATTGCTCTTCCATACATGTATTTAGGTACCACAGCTAAACAAGAGCACCTGTGATGAAGTTCTAACACTAAGCATTAGTTGGAATCATAAGTGCTTAGGCTTCTAGTACACAAACATGAGCAATGCCATCTTAGCAAAGAAATTAAAGCTCCTGATAAAATCTAGTGTGCTATACATTCCAAGGAAGAGGTATCTACTGTAAGGAAACATTCTGGTCAACTTAAGGGAGTATTGCTGAAAACTAACTAGAACTATGAAACTGAAGTCTTGAGCAAGCTGGTAGAACAACATATTTCAGTCTCTACCATAACCTCTCCAGCACACGCTGTGAGGTGCTCAGACACTGAAATACAGTGAGAATCAAAAGTGTATCAAGGACAGGACTGACACAGCTACTTCCCATTTAACAAGTTATACATCCTACACCACCTCACAAATCCGGGTCCAGGCAAAGGCCTTCCTGCCCTCCCCTTAGTGCTTACCTCCCGTAGAACCTGCACCTCCCACTCTACTTCTGTGACCAAGAGCTCCGTGCTCAACTCAAAGAGGGAAGGGGAGAGAGCCCACCTTTGTGTAGCGATGGGGGTATTTTGTTGTGATTCTATTCAACTCCAGGAAAGCATCACCGTTTTCAGTCTCTGTTAAACCTCCTCTTTTATCCATGATTACTTCAAAGCCTTTGACCATGGACCTAATTAAAACAAAACCAAGCCGTCAGATTTTGAGGCATACGTTTCCAGAGAGTGCCTCTTCCTTCCAGCTTAAGACTATCTGGGACCTGGACACACCAGATAAGGAACGCGTTCCCAACACTGCGTTATTTCTGCCTGCAGCTTCCCCGCCCCAACCAAGCAGCTCCCGCTGAAGTGCCCGACCCGCTCCCGAAGCCCAGCCGGCCCGGCGCCCAGCTTCTAAACCCCTTTGGCACAACGAAGACCCTTCCTTAGGCACGACTGGGAGAAACAGCGGCGACCGTCAGGGTCGAGGGAGCGGGACCGCAGGGACACCCCCACCCCGCGTGGCGTGACGGCGGGGGCAGCGCGGCCGAGGCCCCGTCCCGAAGCACAGGAGCCGGGGCGGGAGGGTACGGACGACGCCGGGGCAGGTGACTCAGCGGATCCCCACCCGCACCGGCAGCCCCCCACCCTCCCCATCCCGGCAGCCGCACTCACCGCGCCGGCGGAGGGTCTCCCCACAGCGCTCCGCCGAAGGCCTTACAGCTGCCCGCGGCGTTTCCTGCTCCCGGCCA
>JANRGW010024832.1:0-14853 GCA_024733675.1 Psilopsiagon aymara | reverse complement strand
GGATGCTGGGGAGGGACTCTTCATTAGGGACTGTAGTGATAGGACAAGGGGTAATGGGTTCAGACTTAAACAGGGGAGGTATAGATTGGATATGGGGATGAAATTCTTTATTGTGAGGGTTGTGAGGCACTGGAATGGGTTGCCCAGGGAAGTTGTGAATGCTCCATCGCTGGCGGTGTTCAAAGCCAGGTTGGACAGAGCCTTGGGTGACATGGTTTAGTGGGAGGTGTCCCTGCCCATGGCAGGGGGGTTGGAAGTGGATGATCTTCAGGTCCTTTCCAACCCTAACTATTCTATGATTCTATGTCAGAGAATGTGTGACTTTTGAGAGTTACTTAGCAATTATTTGGCACCTAGCAGTCAACAAAAAGCCTCTTACAGGCTGAATCTCTCCTAAGGAAGGGCCAAAGAAGCATCAGTGAAGGGTTTATAAAGACATTAAACTTAAAAGGATGGCGAGGGGAATTTTAGTTCCTTAGCGATGAAGTTGAACACAATGCAAAGAGCTGGAAAAGGCTGAAATACTAGAACATTTTTTGCTCCCACTTTCACATCATGTGTA
Organism: Psilopsiagon aymara; assembly: GCA_024733675.1. Taxonomy (NCBI): domain Eukaryota; kingdom Metazoa; phylum Chordata; class Aves; order Psittaciformes; family Psittacidae; genus Psilopsiagon; species Psilopsiagon aymara. The sequence goes on along the minus strand of JANRGW010024832.1, from coordinate 14,291 downwards.
GCCTGGCACAGTGCACCCAGTGTATCAGCGAGTGCTGCTGGGGTCCCACCAGCCCAGTATTCTGCTCCCCAGCTGCCCCCTGGGAGAATACAAGAGTAGGGCAAACAGCCACACTTTCTCCTGTCCCTGCCTTCTCCATCTCCCAGATAGGAGTTCACAAACAACAGAGAATGCCCCTACTCTGAAAAGGGCTGAAGGCTGCAAAGCTATCAGAGCTGTCTTCTGCCTTCAGTTGCTCTTGTCCAGCAGCTCTTTGAAGCCTGTAAGCTCCCCCCATTCAGTGTCCCTCAGCAGAGGGCTTCTAGGGTCTATGGCATCCTGCATCAAAAGGTGCTTCCTTTGCCTCTTCTTGATTACTTTTTCTCCAACATGCTTCTAAAGGGCTTGTGTTGAAGGAGACAGTAAACTCCCTATTGAACCATTCCCATGTTGATCATGACTTACAGGCCACATCAGCACTATTTTATGCATAGTAGAAGTTTCATCCTCTACAAGAGTAAGAGGATATTCAGATCTTCCTCATATTTAAGCCATCCTGTATTTCTGGTTCTGTCAGTCATTCTCCACCTTTCCTGCTTCAGCTCTGTTCTCTTTGAGATGAGAGGACCAGAATCATAATTCTTATTCAAGGTTGGGAAAACCATGGATTTATTCTGTGACTTAGATGTTTCCTTGTTTCTTCTTTGTTAATTTTCTAATATTTCATTTCTTTTCTGATTATTTCAGAAAACTGTATTTTAGCTCCTAATTCTTGTTTAAGTGGATATATCAGGTGCATCAAACGTCTTCATAGTCCTGGAGTGCTTTAAATAAATCTAAGGGGTTTTGGTTTCTCACTTCAGGAGAAGACAAGTTAACTCTTTCCAAATAGATCCCATTTATTCATTATCCCAGTACTTACAAGCTACTGATAAATTAGGTCAAGAAGGATTTCCACAAGTGAGATGTACCAGAGATGTCTTGATAAATGTATGCGAAGGTGAAAAACTATTCCCACTCCACTAGCAACTAACTTTGGGAAAAATGGAAGAGAATAAGGGGAAATTCAGAGGTATAGATGAACATAGTAGTTCACTGAAAGTAAACCATGAAATAAACGAGGGAAGGCAAGACTAACCACAAATCTTTTAACCAAAGGTTGACTTCTGGTAAGATCCCAAGATGAATTATCAATACATAAGAGAACAGGAGAATGGTATTTCATTTAAAAAAGCCATATTCATGCCAACTTTTATTCTACATATTTTTCCTAGTTGTTCTCTGTGGCAGGCTAATAGCTGCAAGCAGCAGTGTATCTTTGCTTGTAAGAATATAATCTTAGATGTATCTCTAAACTAGAGAAACACAGCCTGCAAAACTGAGATAAAGTGAACGTAGAGTCAATTGCAGAAAAACTCCTAGAGAGAAGTTATCAATAGCCTACCAAGCAAATGGGAGTATTCCAAAGTGAGGTCTTGCCCTGACTTGAACTTCATTTTGTTCCCTATTTCTATGAAGTTTTGAATGAATCAGACAGATGCAGTGGGAGTGATTAAAACAATCTAGAAGAGTCTGCACATACTTGGTTTATCATTCTGCTAATGATCTTCTAAGACTTTGTCATGAATACTTGAACTTCAGAAAGACAAATATAGAAGTTTTTCTTAATATGTGCGCAATGCACTTAACATCAGTTGGAAATAATGACTTATTTATTCCATTACATTAATTGCTTTCCTAAATGTAAAAATCTTCTGGAATATCATATTTCACTGAATTTCATCTGCAGTTATTTTGACAGTATGGAAAATTCAGATGGTGTTGTTTTCTTCTTGTTCCTAAGAATAGCTTCAGAAGGGCTGAGAATCCCGCTTTTTATTCTCTCTGTATTTCAGAGTCAAATAAAACTTGCAGGATTTCAGAAGTGATCAGTTTGAAAAAAATACCTCTCATTTCACACTGTGAACCTTATGGTTTCCTTTATGCATCAGTAGCTGCTTTATAAGTAAACATAGTATGTCTTGTAGATGTGGGACAATGTCACTGTCAGTGAGGGTTTTTACAGTACAGGTCAACCCCAGGGATGATAACCTCAATTGTGTCCTCAGTACTGGCCTAGTTATTCCACTTGCTGTATTAGATCTGTGTCTGTAGTGTAACAACTGACATTTGAATCTGAGAAAGAAGGAAGGTTATTTTATTTTACTGAAGGGAGACTTTGGGGATCTCTGAGACTGTAGGGAGTATCTTAATTATCTTGAAATTAAAAATAGCAAGTTATGTAGCTCCTTGCAAGCTGGAATTTACTGAGGGAATAGGAGGATTGTTGTTGTCTTCAATCAGCCTGGTACAGTTCCATACCACATTCAGAGGGAAGGACTGCATCTGTGCCTGTCCATTCATAAACATCATGGCTGAATTCATAAGGACACATAGATATGCATCTTGATGTGTGTGAGTTTGGAAAGGAAGGAGGCTGGGGATTGCTTGTTGCTGAGGTCTTATTTGCCCACATAATAGGAGGGAACCCATGCTGTACAGCTTTTTTTGAGAAGAGTTATTAATGTTCTTCCTGCCTTTGACTCCTTGTCTCCTACCTGTTTGCTGTGGTCCTGATTCATCAGTCATTCAGGCACCACACAGTATGTTGCCAGTGTCTGGGGTATAGTACCAGGCATGCAGGTGGGAATAGTTCCACAACAGACAAGTTGGAGAAGGAGGGTGGATAGACAAAGGCATAGAAGGCACTGCAGAAATCCCTGTTCGTGTATTGATGTCTGGTCTACAGTAGCTGAAACAGTAAAATCAGAGCAAGCAACAACAAAAGTACCAATTGCCATGTTGAAATTCAGATCTCCATTTTCCTCAGTAACACAGCCTTAATTTCAACAAAAGTGAAGCCTCTCTCCAAAGAGAAACAATATGTACCTTACTTTAGCGTAGAGACTTGTTGCCTGCTGCAAATAAGTTTCTGCTGTGTCACTGTGCACATACTTCTGTAAGCTGAGATGGAAGCAAGTTGCCCTCCTGAAACAATATGCACTCACAGAAAAGCTTTACATTAGGATAGGAAGACAAAAGTTCTTCCTGTAAAAGATACCTGTAAAAGAACTGCTGTGTTTCTTTGAGTCTTAAGGGTCAAGTGAGATTCTTCTCCAGCATGACTGTAGTTGCCTTTAAGATCATTTGGGAGTTTAATTTTATCAAATTCCTGCTATTACAGTGATCCAAGAATTGGTGTGTGCTTCATTCCTTCTTCCTTTCCTTTATCCTTAATATCATTGCTAAGATTTGTACTGGGAATTGTTTTGTGTGTGCTTGTGATCGAAGTGGACTTTGGATCAACTCTTTGAACTGAGCATCTGTGATGTGTCAATTTGCAATTGTGACTTCTGGAATTCAGCAGTGGAGTGTCCCACCAAGTTATTGTGTGTTGTGTTGAACAGCAGGCAGACTAGAAGCTGATTCGGGAAACTTTTCTCTCCCTCCTTCTCTCCCTCCCTCCTGTGGTTGCACAGTTTCAGGCTCCACTTATTCCACGTGCATAAGCAGCTAGAAGGCTGCAGCAAAAATGAAGATGTTTAACCCTTTCCCCTGCTCAGTCTGCACTACAACCAGGTGCAGAATTTGAAAGACCAGGCAGAATTTGACTCTTAATGATCAAGATAGGATTTGATACTATGCATATGCATAGTGTATAACTATTTGTATGTAACTCCCAACTAAGTACTACCTGGGTCTGTTTCAAAGCACAGTTTACTGCATGTAAGCACAGTTCTGTGTTCTGCTGCTCTGTCAACATCCTCATATATTGCACAAAGGACCCAAACGCATGTTTACTATAGGCACTAATTAACCTCACATAGCAAAGCTTAGGAGTTTCTGCTGTAAAGTAATGCACAGATTTTTTTCATCAACATAATTCATTTTCATTGTACTGATGTACTTTAACAATGGGGTTTAATGCTAAAACATTGATGATGGCTTCAGTATCATTTCCATATCCAGAACTTTTTGGCTCCAACCTATTTCTAAAGTTCTTAAATCTAGCTAAGATTTACTGTGGATGGAAGTGGGTGAGGTTTATGAAGTACACCCATTAGCCAGTTTAGGAAGCTGTGTGGATTTTATGGTAGAAGAACTATGTTAACTCTAGTCTGATGGTTCTTTACTTTTCGTCTTGGATCAGGAGGAGCAAGGCAGTTATTACCCATGAAGACCTCTTACCACGTTTGTTGTAACCTTGATCAGTGCAAAACCCCAAATCCATAGCATTCCTTGGAGGCAGCAGTGGTTCTGTATCTTGAACTTCTTCAGAACTGCTTGGTCCTCCTCCACAGTTTGGCTTATTAAAAATGTTCATAATAATCATGAATTGTAAGCATTTCATTTATCAGCTTAAGCATGTGGGTGTACTTGCAAGCTCTGCAGTTTGGAAGGAAATTTGCAACCTCATCTGTTAAAATACCTCATGCAAGCATTATCATGGGCATATTTATTCAAAGCAAAATGTTAAAGCCTTCAGCGGGGGTTATATGTCCTCTTAGAGCGTGTGTTGGTAAGTTAAAGTAGGTAGTGTGAGTGTAGTAGAAAATGATTTAGAGGACTGATTTGGAAATATGCCATTACGCATGATAGAAAACCTGTCATGTAACTCTTCACACAGAGCCGCGTTGAAAGAGGAGTGGGATAAGGAGACTTGGCTATCTTACCCGAACACATGAAAAGACAAAAGAAATACTATTTAGTACATGTGTTGAACCCCCCTCGTGGAAAGTACATGACTTCAAAGGAAAAAGAGTTTCTCTGCAATATTGCATCCAATTCCACAATCTTCTAGTCCTTTTATATTTCTGACATATAAGACATCACACAGAGTTAATTCATGCAGTAAAAACCCACAGTATTAATTATGCAGACTGTGAAAATGTATATTCTTGCACATTTTGTTAATTTCATTTGATTCCCTGAATTTCTTCTGTAAAGAGCAGGTTCAAAGAGTTTTCTCTGTTCACTTTCTCTTTTTTCCTTTCATTTTTTTCTTTCTTACGCTTTTCCCTTTATTTCCATATATCTGCTGCATATTGATCCTGTTTATGGATTGTATTTGTCTTTGTTACAACCACGGCCACGTTCACCTTCATCAATTAATATCCTGTGACCAACTAAAGTCCATATGTAGTTTTCCTTCTGGTGCTGGCAGTTAATGAGCTCTCAGCTTATTATTCCTTCCAAAGGGTATGAACTTGTATTTTGTAATAGAGATGTCCAGCCCATTTCTATGGCTCCAGTGCTCAAGGTCAGCTATTCTGTCTCCAGGACTCCTTTGTAATGACTGCTTCCCAGTTTCACAGTACTAGCAAATTTCATGAGTGCATATTAATTGCAATATCATTAAATGAAAGTGTAAGTCCCAGATTGTATACTTGAGCCTTACAGTCTTGAAATTCCTTTTTCAGTGTAACTCTTTCTGGGCTTTCCCTTCAGCCAGTTGCTCATTTACCTCATTGATCTTCTGACACCCATACTTGCCACATTTTACAATAGTTTTCCATTTGGCATGATAGGAAACATTTGTAGATGTCCAGAGAGATTATTTTTTCTAGTTCCCTGTATGAAAGTAAATGTCATAGTGAAGAAAGTAAGTACCTCATGTCAGAATATTCCTTCTCTGGTAGAGTCATATTGCATTATCTTATCTGCCATTTATCTCCCAATGTTCTGAAGCTTTATCATGTCTTGAGAGCAAAATAACAGATCTGTAGCTGGGAAGATCACTTCTTGCCCTTTTCTATTCCCCAGTCATACAGTACCCCATCTGACTTGGATTCATTTCAAAATGTTGCCGTTCACCCTGAATTTTTAAATGCCAAGCTTTTTCCATCATCTGGGACAAAAATCAGAGACCCCTCCAAAGTGAGTGCTTTCAGCTTTACAATTAACCTCTACTATAAATATTATCATTTGTATGTTGAACAAATATATATATATGTATTTCTTTTCTCAGCATCCTATCTTTGCCCGAAAGATGGTTGTCACTGTGCAGAGATCAAGCACAGTATTTATGCCTCTTTGACAAGGTTACTTATGAGACTAACATGAAATAGATTGCAAAGTAACCCTTCAGAACACGTACTTCAGAACTTGGAGCAGACACCGAATTGCCCTGACATTGCTATTAAAATAGAGCGTCTGCGAGGCAAACTAGAGGAACTCTGCTTACTGAGAAAGGAGGGGAGAAAAAGAAATACCCATTTCCTTCTGTCTTTCATGGAGGGTTTTTCAAGGTTTTCCTGCAGCTTTTGTTCAAAGCACAAAGGGGGGAGACCTGCTGGCTAGAATATCTCCATGAAGTATCTATTTATTGCAGAGGGGCTTTTTTTAGTTCTGTTTCAATTTGAGTGGATGTTGGCAGAAGACAAAGCCTACAGATCACAGCTTCTGAAAAAGCAGTTAAAGCTTAACCCAGGCTTCTAGTGCCTTTTAAGTATTCTTTCCAATTTGTGTGAGCTTCTTACTAGGTTTTTTTCCCACCTGCCAACTAGTAATAGAAAGTGGGAACAATGCTCCTTTATCCCATAGCATAGCACCACAGCTTTTGATAGAGTGGCGAAAGCTATGTGAAAGCTATGTATGGTGCAAGATGAAGCAGAGTGACTGAGTATTTCAAATGTTAGCTGCTCAAAAAGAAAAAAAAAGTCAAAAATAGCTGGAAAGGGGATAATGAATTTAGCTGCTTAAAGAACTTTTTTTTTCCCCTCTCCTTTTCAAGATTTGCTCTCTCTGTCTACAATGTGAGAAGGAATAACTCGGTACTTTCTCCCTTGGATCTTTTCATTTTATTAAAGGGTATTATTTCTTTTGTACGTTTGAATGGAACTGATTAGTATCAATCTAAACTTTAGTCAAAAGTCCTCTCTAAAAATGTGGCCCTGTAGGATCAGCTAGGTTTAGAATAGGCTGGATGGAACAGAAAGTACTACTGGCATGTCACCTCCAAGCAGTGCTCAGGCAAGCCCTGCTGAAGCTCATGCTACACGGTGGTGTGGTTATGCACATACATGCTTAGTGTCAGGTACTCTAGCAGCTTTGCCTGGCTTGATGTTGCCTATGATAAGCTGGTTTGACATTAAGGTTGTGGCATAGAAGATGCAGCCAGCAGGTAGTCCTTAACTGCGTGTAAGCACTGCTCAGCATTACAAAAAACATCCCTGTGTTATCAACACTGTTTTGGTCACAAACTCAAAACATTGTCTCATACCAGCTACTATGAAGAAAAACTAAAACCAGACAAGTCATTAGAGTCACATAAGGATTTTGTGGCACAAAGGCTAATTTCTTGACTCCTACTGCCTCAGTCTTCTTCGGTACCACATACTCTCATTGCTGTGAAAAAAGTGAAGAAAATGCTTCCTATTTTATACATGTAAAAAATGTGTTGAACTTCAAAATGCCTACATGAAAAATTGAGCTCTTCATTGTCCTGTTTGCATCTCCTGTTCATTCTGGATAATTAGGTGTTCCCAAGTAATTGGACTTCTCAGTGGCTTTACCCAAGAGTGGGGCATGGTTCTTTATAGAGTTTGTTTATATTTTTGTTTAATTAGGAAGAAGATGAGAGATTGTCTTGGATCTGAGCTGATGTGCTGGTTTTCATCATAGCTGTAGGAGGAACGATTTAACTGTCAGCATCTTGAAAATCCTACAAATAGAAGATAATATTTTCATCCCGCAACTGCTACTGATATCTGAGAACTCCTAAACTATTCATTATCTGCCATGATAGAAAATTACTTTTCCAAATATATTATTGCTACGTATGTCAGACTCTTCACCAAGCAAATTGCATCCCATAAAGCCTTGCAAATTTCCATAGAAAGGCCAGAAAGAAAGGCTTAGAGTTTTGATTGTTGCTGTACATGTTTGAGCTGTCTGGTTTTAATGCTGAGATTTGGACAATCTAACCTAAAATTTCCCTGCTTGCTGACAGTTCAGCAGTAGGATTTTTTAAGGGACTGGAATGCTCAGTAACACACTGGATATATTGCAACTGGTGATTTGTCAATGTGTTCAACGGTCTTTTTTGGTAAGGTAATAAAAACTACAAAGCCATGACAGGGCTAGATGCGGTTTGAAATTTCCTGTTTAGTTTAGGATATTAACAGATCTTGAAATAAATGAAAGAGCAGATATTTGGGAATCTTCTGGTAGTCGGTTGTTTGAAAGGAGATAAATGAATTATCTTCTTTTTAAAAGTCTGAGACACAGTTAACCTGGGTACTGCAGTTCTCTTTTGTCTTCTTGTAGACCAAATTTTCAAGAACAGCTTGTGGAGGAAACAACATCCCATATTAAATCACTACAATATTGATCACCTAAAATTGTTTTAGAGCAATGGAATTTTTATGTCCTAGAGCTACAGAAACAGTCACAGGATCACAGAATGGTTGAGGGGGGAAGGTACCTCTAGAGGTCACCTGGTCCACCATCCCTGCTCAAGCAGGGTCACAGAGACCTGGAGGCCAGGAATGTATCCAGACAGCTTTTGTGGAGACAAAGAGGGAGACTCCACGACTTCTGGGCAACCTGTCACAGTTCATTGTCACCCTCCCAGCAGAGAAGTGTTTCCTTGAGTTCAGCCCCCCCTGTTTCTATTTGTGTTCATTGCTTCTTGTCTTCTCACTAGTAATAAACCTTTTAGCTAGTGATCTATCAGAGAAAGGTGAATATGCATCCGCTATTTATACTGAAGTTCACAAGTACTGTATCTTCATGGCCCTTTGCTAGGCTCTCTCCAGTATATCTACCTCTCTTGTACTGGTGGGCCCAGAACTGGACACAGCACTCCAGGTGCAGAGTCAGCAGTGCTGAGCAGAGGGACAGGATCACCTCCTTTGGCCTGCTGGCAATATTTTACCTAATGCAGCCCAGGATACCATTACCTTTCCTTGTAGCAAGGGCATATTATTGCCTTATGTTCAATTTTGCCAGGATCTCTGATGTTTACCCTGGTAAAAAAAGCCTTTCCTATCTTTTTTCCTTTGCTATGAAGTGTTGAGGGACTCAGTTAATGTTTTCCTTACTGTCATGTTGTAACTTATTCCAAAAATGGTTCCAGTGAGAACTGCATCCAAAGAAACGTATCATAGTAACTGCCAATATGAATTATAGTTTCTATTAAGTAAAATAGAGAACTGCTAATGCGAAGTTTTGGAGGTGGAAATGATTTGTCTCTGAGGAAAAAATTAGTTTCAAAACAGTGCATGAGAAACAATTTATTTTTCCATCATTTTAATTGGAGTACTTTCCACAACTGTTTTGCCCTTACTGTCATTTGATTTTCTCTTTCTGTGAGCACTATTGAGACTAATTAATTTTTCTGCTTAATTTTTTCCAGAGAAAAGCGAAGGATTAAATAGTTGCTTGATAAAACTGCTCAACATTCTTGCTGGGACTTAGAGATGACAAAGCCATTTTAAGTTCCAGGGAATGCATAGTTCAACATAAGCATATTTTCAGTAAACTCTTACCTATCATAAATCAAGATTTGATAGTTTATCATTATGAAATATCTTTTCAGGTTAGATTTAAGGAAGAAGTTCTTTCCTGGTGGGGTTGCCCAGAGAAGTGGTAAATGCTTTATCCCTGGCAGTGTTCAAGGCCAGGTTGGACCCAGCCTTGGGCAACCTGGTCTTGTGTGAAGTGTCCCTGCCCATGGCAGGGGGCTGCAACTGGATGATCTTCAGGTCCTTTTCAACCCAAACCATTCTGTGGTTCTGTGATCTCTGTGCAATGATACATGTATCAGTGGGAGACTGCCAGTGTATTTCCTAATGCACTAAAATAAAATAAGTATAAAATAGAATTTTATTTTATACTTAATACATCTAGGACTACATAAAGTATCATTTTATCACCACCACAGCAATGAAGAATTTCCGCTGTATTTGTGGTTCTTAAAACCACAACCTGCTTTAACTCTTAACAAGAAAACGAGGGAAATAAGTAAGTAAATAACACCTCCCAAATCAACCAACCAAACGAAACACAATCAAATATAAAAAAACCAAAACCCAAGAAGCAACAAATCCCATTGGAGTTGCTTTGACTTGAGGCTTTTCCTAACTGCTTTTTGGAAAAAAAGAAGCAAAGACAAAAGCCTTTGTCCTTCTATTGGATTATTTATCTTCCCACAGAATTAGGTGATGGATCTTTGTTTCTCTCACATTGACCCCCCCCCCCCATTGTTTTTGAATGGAAACATTTGCTCCTTTAGTTTCAGAAACAAGGTGTGTGGCTCTTCTAAAAAAAACAAACAACAAAAAAAAAAAAGGAGTTTTGTTTCAATTAAATGCTGATAAAGTCATCAAAGTAATAAAAACCCCCTCCAAATTCAAAGAATTGGCGTCCAGGTAGGCCTCAGTGTGCAGTTCTGTATGTAAAAGGAATTGACTAAAGGGTAGGGTTTTTAGAGACTCACTAGGTATGCTTGATATCCTAAATTGGGATGATTATGTTAGGCTCCTTCTGAAAATGGTTGGCTTTATTTTCTATCCTAATAAACTTTCATGGATTTGTGCTTTTTTATCCTGTGTTAGTGAATAAATAGCTAACATATTCTACTTTCTATAGCCTGAAGCTAATACACTTGTGAAAATAACTTGTAATGTCAATGTTTTTACTTAGCCAGAAGTTTCCCAGTGATGCCTTTTCCAAGGAGGCTTCTTGTGTATTTTTAAGGAATTACTGTTGTAAAGGCAATGTAGATTTGATCAAAGGGAAAGCTTTTTCACAGAGAACCTTAAACTTTGTGTTGGTTCTTACCAATAAACAAATATATAAACAACATGATAATCACTTTATAGTTACTCTTCTTACCTGGCTACAGCCAAAGTCTCTTTGTTAGCATCTGACATCTCTTTTCAATCTAGAAACCTCTGCCAACTTTAAAAAGGATGTGAATGTGTAATTTAATCTCACAGTCTGTGGTAGTACACTGTAATCGCAGTCGCCTTCTTGAAACCATGGCAAAGTTTGAATCTCACTTTGAGTAACTTGTGGCACCTCTTGTAATGTGATTTTGCAGTTATGGTAACACTGATGCTTTGGGCTATGAATTCTAATTGAAATTGACTTTGGATTCAGTTGGGGGAAAAAAGTATTCACTAATTCCCATTGGGCTCATTGGAGTCCATTACAGGGAATGCTTTGCTTGGAGGCAAGGCTAATTCAAATAGTTGTGCATTTTCCCTGCTCCTGTGTTTCTGTGCAGCCATGTATTGTCATCCTCTGGGTAGTTCTGGTTTAATTTCTATAGAACCACACAGTCAGACATATGGCCAAGGTACTGGTCAAGGGATTTTAATGTCTGTGTCAGCATAAATGAAAACTTAGCTGAAAGGTTGGGAAGTAGGTGTACTTTGAGCCACCTTTGCCATCCAGTGAAACAGTTAGAATAGCATTGGATTTATTCCCAGATTAGGTTGCAGGCAGGTATGCTATTAGAGAAGGAGAGATTAGGATTTCTCCCATGATAAAGTTCAGGTAACTATTTCTGAAATTTCATTTTCATACTCCCACATTCTGATATCAGTTTTACCTGCACAAACCTGACAGAGCTCTGTCCAAGAACTACATAAACGCTTGACCTTCTTACCCATCTCTCATTGCGTTGAGTCATGTCCGGACATGAGCAGAAACTGTTACTGCTTTTAGGCGGCTTCCTCCACTACTTCTGATGCTCTTTGTTCAAGCAATTAATGAGCAGGGCTCGTCTGATTTTAGAAACTGGATCTGATTCTCTACAGGGCTGTTAGCCAAGCAGAACACCAGACAGGCTGATTCGGAATGCATATAAAAGCCAAAAGGAATTTAGTTGGCATTAGTGAGAAGTGATTTATAAAAAACAGATGTGCTAAATTCTGTCCTTGAAATATGTAAGCTTTGTTTGAAATTGTTATCCAGGTTGGCTTGGCAAAGGTTTGGTGTTTGGCTGCTGCATGGGCAGACAAAAAATGAGCATGCATATTATAGAAAATTTGTATTCAAATGGATTAAAGTTTGCATCCAAATGTGATGTAGTCATATGCAAGAGAATATATTTATACATGAAGAACAGGAGATGTTACCCTGGACTATTCTTTGTGAAGGGCATAGAGACTAGCAACTCAACATGAACTTGTGCTGAACTGCTGTGGCAAAAATAGGTGATTTGATACTTTGATGTATAAGGATTGACCAGATTAAAGGAGGTTATGTTATCTGTGCTCATAGCTTGAGAAATTGAAAGTACAACAGCTGAGGCCTGATTCCTGCATTTTTTAGAGTGTATAGTTAAATTCTGAGGGTGTGTGGAACCAAGAAGTCAGTGGAAGGTAAGAAAACCAGAAGTGTTTGGTTAAATTCTTCAGCTATTGGGGGTGATGTGTATCTCATACATGTAGAACGATTGTTATTTGTTGTGGGTTAACCCCAGTAGGCAGCTCAGCCCAACACAGCCACTTACTCAGTTCCACCGCAGTGGGATAAAGGAGAGAACTGGAACGGTAAAAGTGAAAAACCTCACAGGTTTAGGTAAAGACAGTTTAATAGCTAAAGCAAATCTGTGCATGCAAACCAAGCAAAATAAGAAACACATTCTCTACTTTCCATCAGCAGGATAGTGTTCAGCCATCGCCAGGAGAGCACGGCTCCATCATACTCAATGTTTACTTGGGAAGCCAAGCAGCATACTTCCAAATGTCACCCCTTCATTTTTCTTTCCCCCAGCTTTTATTGCTGAACATGACATCTTATGGCTTGGAATACCTCTTTTGTCAGTCTAGGTCAACATCCTAGCTGTGTCTCCTCCCAGCTTTTTGTCCATCCTCAGCCTAGACGCTGGAGGGGCAGCATGAGAAACAGAAAAGCCCTCGATGCTGTGTAAGCAGAGCTCAGCAGTAGCATGTAATCAACATTGCCTTGGTCACAAATCCCAAACATAGCACCATACAAACTGCTGTAAAGAAAATTAGCTTTATCCCAGCCAAAGCCAGTACATTATTTTAAACCCCAGAAAATTTGGATCACTGCTATTGCAGCAAATGCACTGGGGAGTAGGAACAAATTAATCTGATTTCTAACAACTTCTTTAAGAAGACTGCATGCTCTAGTACATGTATAATGGTATTTTTGTCTTGAGAAATGCTGTGAATAAATCACCATTACTTTGTATGAAAAAAATTCTGGTACCACACTTTTTTCTGCCAATATCTGTACTGTTTACAGTATTCTATTCTAGTGTTCTAGTAAGAGCCCTCCCCACAAACTTCAGTAATGCATCAGGGCCTGTACAGCCATTGGTGTATGGTAAGACCCTGTTTCAGGAGGCTTTCTACTAAAGAACTATTTTTCCATTTAAAGTGGTTAGCAACCATCTTCCAATAGAGGACTTCTGAGTGACCAAGAAGCCGCTGAACAAAAAGTTCAATGCTCCCAATCTCTTCTGAGCTGAAGTAGGGCTGCAGATGCAGCAAGACAAACTCCTAACCCCTCACTAGGAAGGTTTTTGCAGACTCTTGCTTGCTGAGCTGCCTGTGGGATCATAGTACTGCTTGTCACAGGACCAAGATATTGCTGAGAGATGTCCTTGCTGCTGTCAGGACCTGCTGCACATAAACCAGTGTGCTTCACGTTGTTTGGAAGAGCCAAGCACTTGGAAGTACTGAATGTGGCCAATGAAAGTGATGATATGGAACAAGAATAGTAACAAAATGGCATTTTGCTACCTGCTTTAAGCTGTGCCTATATTAATGTCAGTACTTCTGTGGTGTGTTTTGACAGGAAATATTATCACTTCTGTTCACACATAAAGAAAAATTCCTCCACTGTGGCTGCTCTGCAGGCATTCAAAAGCTAAATGTGAAAGCAGATAAGTCACCTGGATGTCCCAGGTTCTGTCTTTTGTCACCCCAGAAACCTGTTTGAAGTGAAATTTCACAGAGATTGAATTGTCTCTTTTGCTGAGAGGTAAGCTTCAAAACTAATTATCTTGCATACTATTAAAAAAAACCCCAATTAATACTGTTAATTATTATGCTTCACTTGATATGGGAGACAGTATGTATTCTGTTTTAGAATCATAGAATCATAGAATAGTCAGGGTTGGAAAGGACATTAACATCATCCAGTTCCAAACCCCTGCCAAAGGCAGGGACACCTCCCACTAAACAATGCCACCCAAGGCTCTGTCCAACCTGGCCTTGAACACCGCCAGTGATGGAGCATTCACAACTTCCCTGGGAAACCCATTCCAGTGCCTCACCACCCTTACA
>JANRGW010024829.1:14055-34809 GCA_024733675.1 Psilopsiagon aymara | reverse complement strand
TTTGTGTTATACCTCAGTTACTGGACTGTTCTTATCTCAACCCATGGGAGTTACATTCTTTTGATTCTCCTCCCCATTCCTCTGGGAGCTGGGGGGAGGAAGGAGTGGGGGAAGTGAGAGAGGGGCTGCATGGGTGACTGAGCTTAAACCATGACAGAGAGAAAAAATGGGAGTTAAAGTATCTGGTTTATTTTCTTTGCATCTGTAAATACTCACAGCCTCTCTGATACTCTTTTTGGTGAAAAAAGAATAGATAAACCCATGGCTTTTAAAGCACTTAAAGGCTCATGGGTAGTAAGCAGAAAAAAGTTCACATGGTTACTTGTTGACATAAAGAACACTGTAATCAAAATACATCCCCAAAAGTGAATATGAGTATCTGGTTCTCTAGTCAACTATAAAGATTATACTGACATGCTAATATACTAAATTAAGATTTATATTGGCAAAAGTAAACCCCTATTTTTTTTATAGTGCCTTTTGATTTGAGATTTCATAAAATATAGTGCTTTGAATTATACACAGCTCATGTTTGCATCTGTTTCTGGGGTATATTTGTCAAAAAAGCTCTTAGAAACTCTAAAGATAAGATTTGTGAAAAATATCTGGAGGGGTATTATCTTTTCTCTCTAGCTTTCCTAAAATACAGAGGAAGAGCTGAAGACCTACTGGGTATTACTGTGTCTGCAACTGTTGAGCAAATGTTGGTGGGCTCTTCCAAGCATCTGTGGTCTGTATTCTCATGAATGTTCATGTCAAAATTAATGAACTGCATCTTCAGACAAATCCAGGGCATCATGTTGCTTTTTGCACTGTATAAGAACTTAAAAAGAGTCAATTTCTTTCTCCAACTGTCCCGCATTCATAAATTCGAAAAATGTTTATAATAAAAGTTCAGAGCATTTCTGCTCCCTTAGTGGGTGTTTCTTGTGTGCAAGTAGTAAACAACAGCACATATCAAATATATTTCCTTTGCAAGCTAGATTGTTTAGGATGCAATACTGTAGCATTGTAGCAAGGCTTCAATGCAAGATGTAATAGGAGAGAAATGTGATATAAAGACAAATAAAATCTCACACTCAACTTCTCATATATCATATATACTTTGAAGCACCAAGATATGTGTGTACAAGTAGCCCAAGCATCAGGACATGTGCCCAGGGTGTCTGAACAGGATTTTTAAAATTAAAAAGAGGACAAAGCATAATGCCCAGAAAAGCTGTGTAGTATCTCCTGGGTTCTTAAATTGATGACCAATTGTTTGTTCTGGACACATATTTCTCAACCAGTTAGGAGCTGACAGCAGGTATGATCTTCTGCCTTCCCATCCTCCCCCACCTCTTTGAGTCATCAGGATTTACTCACAGTCCTTTTCTTCTTACTTTGCATGTCTCAGGAAGCTGGACTTCCTCCTGAGTGCTGGGCTCTGGATGATCTCTTAATCCAGGAGCCATTTAAGGCACCTGCCCCTCCTATACTGTTGTTCTGCTATTGCTCCCATTTCTTCTCCATTTGGAACCATCTTCATATTTCTATTTAGATTCTGCAATGGTCAGCACCACTGGTGCTTCAGTGCGATATTCAGAAAGGCCAGCTGACCTGATTGGAGTGCCTGACCTTTTGCTGCTCAAGTATTCACACCGTTTAGTCTATTGGCACAAGAACTTGAGGATCTGGATGCTGTTTTAACATTTCTCCCATTAATTATGTTTACCTTAGAAAGTTTTGAAGATAGGAGGAAGTTTTTAGGTTAATAACAAAGCAAATCTCCAAAGTTTTAAAAATGTTCTGTCTGTTTAAAGGGCAGATTAAAGGACAGTTTTGAGTTAACAAAAAATGTTGCTGAACTGAACTTTCACTCAGCCTGGTCGAAAATTCATTCATTTTGATGTGGATTAAAAAAGAAAAAATAAATTGTATAAAGTGAGAATAAAATTCTAGAATTGGACATTTGCAAAATTGAAAAGTTTTCTAGAAGATATAGTTTCTCTCTAGTTATTTTAGGCTCTATAATAAGCACTACTATTACATAATTGTAAATAGGTTAATAGCTGCCAGAGTTGATTAAAAGGAGTTCTTATAAATCAGCTTTAAAAAACTCACTCTCTTGCTACTCTGTTAAATTGATAAAGAAGTGATTCCTTTATTGAACTGCGTTCTAATGTTTCACCAGTATAAAATATCGGTTTGAATTAAGTATGTAGAGAAGCAGCATTACTGAAAATAAGATGTGGAGCTCTTCCCTAGCTGTCCACAGCTGTGCATCACAAAAGCACTGCATAACGACGTGATGTGGTACCTGTTTCTTGTGCTGGGCCAAGGTTGCTTATATGCTGGAAGGGCAGGGGAGCATCGATGGTTCTCGAAGTCCATTGCATCATCCTGCTGTCGCTTTATCTGCTTGCATTGTACTAGTGCTTTTAAGCTGTTCTGTTGTTTGGATGGATTTTAAGCATGAGGAAAAAAATCCATTGCATTGTGTTTTGGTCTCCACTTTTTCTCTGACATCTTTTTAGCCCCTGGGTGTAGCACCATGTGAGGAAATGGAGTAGGAATATGCCAGCTGGACACGGTTGCATATAGGGCAGCCTGCAATCAGAACCAGTCTTTATAACACACATACATCTGGTAGTTAGCCCAGCTCCCACACAGCAGGGTTGCCCAGCTTCTGTGTGCTATATTATTTAGTGAGTTACCTGTAATAGTAGTCTCCTGTGAGAAAAATAAAGGCATTTTGTATTCTTATTTACCCTCATTTACATCTTATGATAATTTCTTTACATCTCACAGTTGCCTTTTCATTTAAATCTTTTTAAAATACCAATATCATATAAATGTATGAAAAAATATGAGAGTCATTCACATGACCTTATTTTGGGGGAACTAGGGCAGAATAATTCCTACTCTCACTGCAAACAGACAGGTGACAGGAGTTTAAGTTTATCAGAAAAGGCCTTGGACTGCTACTGTGATCAAGAGACATTTCATGTGCTTCAGAATTTATCTTGCTGTCTGGTCTGTTAGCCTTCAAAATAGCTAGTATAAAAATGTTACTGTCTTGATTTTGTTTCTCCTACATACAGTGACAACATCTTAATCTAGTTGATCAACTAACCACAGGGGAAAAGAGGGCAGTATTAGAGTTTTCATATATTTAAAGAAAGAAGCCAGAGCTTGGATAATTAAAGGACTATTTAATTAAATGAATCAGAGAAATCACTGTGATACTTACTTCTAATTTTAAAAGCACAATAAGTTTCTGGATACTTGTCCATCTTCAAGACAAAGAAAATTGGTCCAATAAAAAAACCCCTTTGACCTGTGGAATCATTTTCTATGACAGTTTTCAGGGATGGGAGATAGGGGAAGAAATCCTTTCTTCAACAAAATTATAGTGACATATCTAAATGTTTTAGAAGACAAAATGTGTCTCTTGGCATAGGTTCACATGATGTCCCTTGTATTCACATATTATCCAGACTAAAAAAAGTGCCATTAGTTCCGTGAGCCACAGACGATCATTTTGTTAAAGCATCAGCCTCTGAGCTTCTGATCTTGGTTTCTATTCTTGAGTTTGAGAATGTTTTTCTGGTGTTTCTACATAAGATGCAAATTAAATGAGAAGACAAGGTGAGTTGGAAGTCACAGAAAATGAAATTTCTTCTCTAGAAAGGAATGTGTTAATTCTCTTTTCATATGAGCATCTACCTGATTTATCCTCTCATTCCAAATCCCAAGGAAGCACCTGTTCTCAGTGCTACATACTGGCCAACAAATATTGGACAACAAATATCAGGAATAACAATATGAGAAAAACATGCGTGAACTCATTTCTTACATTATTAATTGGCATTCGGAATTCAGGATGTAGCTCTGGAGATATGGAGGCAGTTGTGTTTTATTTCCTTAAGACTAACCCTCTTGCTAAAAAAAAGTTTCTGTTCCTCAGTTCAGTTTAGATATTCAGCAGTGCTTTTACCTAAGCCTGGGACTGAAAAAAAAATTAAATACCAAGTGAATAGAATGGCACAAAACCTGGCTAAGAGCCTTTAATGTACCTTTCGTCACTGTAAAGGAATTGTTTGGCTCAAAGCATTGTTTATAGTCAAAGAGAAAACACATGTATTTTGACAAGGGTTTGTCATTAGGACAATTGAAAAATTAACAGTTTAAATCAAGAATCATGCTTATTTTCCTCACACTAGTACTTAGTACCAAGTGGGTTTATTTTAATGTTTGCTGTTGCAATTTTCCACTTTGTTCTTTATTCACTGATCTGCAGCTCCATGTAATTTCTAAATTAACTTACTGATCATGGTTCCTTGTATATGTTAGATACTATTTCCATGTTTCCTGTTACCTCCAAACCCCAATTTTTCTAGGTCCAGATCTGCATGTCTTTAAACATGGATAAGGTGTATATAGCCATGGGCTCTTCAGTGCCAGCTCATGCTCCATTACCATCCAATGCTCCCTCTTCTCTGCACCATATCATGTCTCCCTTTCTCTGAGCCCCAGATCTCATTCCAGCCTGTGTTTCTTTATGCTATGTTTTGTTGTTAGCTCTAAATACCTCATTCTTCATAGAAAAACTAATTGTTAGTGCTGCCTATACTAAATTAGGGTTGTAGATCACAAAGATAAAGGTAAAAATTAAAAAAGTCTGTTAGGGAAATTGCCATCAGAGTTAAACAAGTAAACCAAAGCTGCAGGCAGGATGAGAAACAGAGAAAGAGTGATGAACCTCTGTCCTGAGATCTTGCAAACTCAGTACATAGCTTACAGCTTGTTGCTAGCAATGATAATGCTGTATGATGGCTTCAGAGGACACTATCAAAAAGGACAACAATAGTAAGCCCGTGGCCTAAGATCACTAGTTTCATCTCAGAAATTTAGTGATTAGAATACTTATTTATAATTAAATACAACCATGCAAGACACGAAAACTTGAAGATATTTTTTCCTCATATAGAAATTTCTAATTTCTTTAGGTGCACATCCCCACATATGAAGTATGCAGAATATACATACATATGAAGTATGTAATGCAGAAAAGTCCGACAGCACGTACAAATGCTGGAGAAATCAAATCAAGCAGTCATTGCAGCAACTCAGATCCTGAATATACTTCTTCCCCTATCATGCCTGGTTATTAAGCTGTCATTAAATCTGTACTCATCCATTTCTTTTAAAAGTCTGTCATAATATCACCTTCTATGTTTGTTCTGATTCATGGCAGAACTTCAGAGGCTCCTGGGATATATTGCAGATATACTCAGCAGCCCTCCAGCAGGTGATATTTTGACACCTTCTAGCAAATCTCCTCTTTTTCATCCAAATTTGGGCCGGTTACCACAATTGCGAAAAGGAGCAAACGAAGATGCCGAGGTCAGAAACACAAGTGGAAGCTTCCTAGCTAGATTTGTTCAGAAATGCCACAGGATGAATTCTGGTGCTATCAGTTCCTTCCCCTGACATGAAAAAGCAGGAAGAGAACCTATCTCGTAAAAAGACACACTATACAACTGATGACTGTCAAAGCTAGATTTTGATAACTAGTACTAGAAAGGCAAGAGTTGAAAAATGCAATAGCTAATACATCATTTTCCTAGAAAGTAAGTAGCTGCTATAGGTTATCATGGACATTTGTAATAGTTTCAGTCTAGAAACTCTAGGTAGTTTAAAAGCAGACTTGTCATTTAGGTCTTCTGTGATCTATTTACTCATCCCTCTGGTAGAGCAATAAAAAATCTTTTTTTCTCTAGAAATCATTTAGAAAATAACAATTACGAGAATAATAATGTGACATTCTGCCATAGCCTGTGATTTGCTAGGTAGCTTTTCTGTGGACTGTTTTTGGAAGATGGTATTAAATAAACATATTTGCAAAAGGAAGCTACACTCTCCTTGTGCAGTTTCCCAGTAAATCCTATCTATTCTTTTAACTTTGTCTACAGAATGTTGTCCTGGCTCAAAGCCTTTGAATATCTGAAAGGGGCCTACAAGGCTGCTGGGGAGGGACTCTTCATTAGGGACTGCAGTGATAGGACAAGGGATAGTGGGGTTCAAACTTAAATAGGGGAAGTTTAGGTTAGATATAAGGAAGAAGTTCTTTACTGTGGGGGTGATGAGACACTGGAATGGGTTGCCCAGGGAAGTTGTGAATGCTCCATCCCTGGCAGTGTTTTAGGCCAGGCTGGACAGAGTTTTGGGTGACATGGTTTAGTGTGAGGTGTCACTGCCCATGGCAGGGGGGTTGGAACTGGATGATCTTAAGTTCCTTTCCAACCCTAACTACTCTATGATTCTATGATCATCTTTCCTCCCAGGAAAGGAGAATCACAAACACAGAAAAAGTCAGGACACCTGAGCTGCCCATGGATCTCCATAGCAGAGGGTGACTCAAAGCCCTGCTAATGAGATGGAAAACCTCAGGAAGGCAGATGGAAAAAAAAATCTGCCTCAGGAAAACTAAGTATAAGGCTCAAGGTCTGTAAGAGATTGTCTCAAAGAGAGCCGACAGGGAGAAAAGTGTCATTAGGCTAGAGATGGCAGTTTGGGTTTTCTGGCACACAGTTTCATCCCACACAGGGGCAAAAGTTGGCACAGTTGCTCCAAAGATGTTATACTCATTGCTTCCAAAACCTGAAAAACTTCAGATTGCTTGAACCATTCACTCCATCTGTCCGCGTGGCTGCTTGTTGTCATGATCCCTTCCTCTCCAAGTTAGAGTTTCCTGCCAGAAAAGATGAATAACTGTGGCATGTTGGTACGCCCGGAAGGTGTAGGCCATGTAGAGAAAATACTGCGATGCATCTGAATTAGAAAATGAAATCACATGGCAGACTAAAAAATACTTATGCATTTACATATACTGCCCTTATTATGCTTGAATAACTTTCTGTTCTCCTGTATTTGCTATTGCAAAGAAATTAGTTCTGTAAATATCCATTTTACTGAGACAAGGGGGGGGGACAAAATCACAAAATGAAATATATAAACCTTTAGAATCAATTTTAAGTAATGTTAAGTTTGATGGCTTTGTAACAGCAGCAATGGAAAATAACTGGGGTGAATGATTCACAGAAAAAAAAAATAAGAGTACAGCTAGAAAACATACTGAGAATTCTTGTATAAGATAAACCATTGTGTTTTTAGGCCTTTATGACCTTAATACAAAATGAGTGTAAGAAAAACAGGCTAGAAGAACAGGATGTAAAGATAAGGAGTATCTGGAATGGCAGGGGTCCAGGATGGGCTGCAGTTAAAGTAACTGATAAGTAGAATGACAGGCTGATTGTTATGACTATGGTGTAAACAAGCCAATTAAGCTAGTATAAGCATCTACTGCAGCGCTTGGAAGGCTGCCAGAACTGATGAAGGCTGTTGGAAGAAGTAAACAACCCTCAGAGACCACCACTACATTTTTGTAAGCATGCGGGGAACTTTCTGGAAAATGATGCAATCCATACGTAGCCTCATGAATATGTATGTATGCCCAGCGGCTATATAAGGATGGCTTGTGTAACAATACAGGAACACATTAGGAGAAGCTGTCCCCTGTGTCTCCCGGTGCCCCAGTAAAGAATACCTGCTTGTCAACATAAAACTTCATTGGGAAGTTTGTTCCTGGAGTTTTCTCTGAACCATTGCACAGAGACAACATGTATAGATATCTTTAATTTTCTAGCAGGACTTCTTCAGAGGAGCCCAAGAAAACCAAAACACCTTTTAAAACAGTGGTTTTTTTCACATCTTTTAGGAGACAGTATTAAGAGGCTGTAAATTACTGTTCTAGTATGCACATTTTTAGGTTTATATTTTTGGAGGAATATAGCTTTTAATAACACCAATATTTTATTCCACGTCTATATTTTTGTGGTTTCTATAAATGTCTGATATCTTCAGAGAGTAATAAACAAAACAGTATGGGTATTTCTTACATCCACATTTTTGAAACTGCATTTCATATTGCTTTTGGATTAAGAAATATTTTAATAATATTTTAGTATGTCACACCATTTTAATATTTGATATGCATGTATTAAGGCATGTCTTGATTTTATAAAGAATAATTTTTAGTTCATTTTTTTAGCATTATATCGTGTGTATATATCCTTGGAAAACTAGTGATTTCTAGCTGTACAATGATTGCTGGGGGATTATTGATTTTTAATTCATATTAATGGACTGGAATAGTCATGTGTTGATATTTCCTCTCAGTAGCAACTTAATTAATTATACTTTATGTGAATCATGTAGGGATGTAAAGGATGCTCTACTACTTCCTACCCCATCTTCTTGCAAAACACAAGCCATTATTTGGATAGGTCTGTCCAAGCAGAAATATAAAATTTTAACTAGCTAGTCACTTCAGGGGATGATTTATGCAATATTACAACCAGTTATTTAGAAAAATAATATTTTGTGTTGCCTACTCTTGCATTCTTGAGAGACAGTTCCTCAGTTCCTATTAGTAGAATTTTGACCTTTTATGTTCCCAGATGGGTATATTGCAACTGCTGTTTGACTGTGTATTAAACACAGTAACTCTATGATATAAAGAGAAGCTTATGGTAATCTCAGCAAATCCTTCAGTGTTTGCAGATTTTTTTCTGTGGTATTGCAACATACGCCATAACTCAAGAAAAGGCCTTGCCAAAGAAGAATATGGGATGGTACCTGGCCTGGATTTTAACTACAATGGCCAAAAATGGATCATGCTTCTAGACCCATTCTCCATTGGCTGACACAACAAAAGCTCAAGAAGTTTTACTATGAACTTGTAAATACGTGTCTTATGATACATTTTTTTTGTTAGTGGTTTGCATTTTCACTTAGGAATTCATTTAATGAGGTGCTGGATTCCAGAACTAATAAACAGGTGGAAAGCTGCTGCTACTGTAAAATCTTTGAACATTTTTTTGTTTTGTTTTGTTTCTTCCTGTCAGTTAAAGTAAGAAATACGGCAGGACTTCATTAATCTCAGGGGTTTTATCTCCTCTTGTATAGGTTCAATTATAACTCCATCTGTAATGCTTTTTTAAGTTGGATCAGGATATTAACTATTAAAGCTAACCCTCTAGTCCCACAGAAACTGGAATTAAAAAAAAAAGAAGAAAAACTAAAAAAAATTTCTGCATTTCAAGGAGAACCTGAAATTTCAGATGAAAGTTTTATTTGACTTCTTTTGATTGGAACATCATGGTCTGCTAAGTTAAGGTGCTTTATTCTCTGTCTGTGAAGAGCAAACTTGAGTCAGAACTTGCACTCTAGAAACAAAAGATCAGAACCAGGTTGAGTGGTAGTTGAGCTTGAGATAACAGGTAGGGTTCAGAGAGTGCTTCCAGGGAAGAAAGATTAATCACCTGTCCTTGTTCTAAAAGTAATAGCAGTGCTCAGGCACTGGAGCCAAATGTGATTGCTCATTACCCTCTCAAAAACATCTCTCTGCTACTTACCATGGGTAGAATTGTGGATGAAGACAAATTGTAGATGTAAAGCTCCTTCCCTAAGATGAAAAGAGGTGCAAATTGCGGTCATTCAAATAAAATATGCTGAACTTTTAATGCTGAAAGTCCAACCCAAGGCCCATGGAAGTTTGTCAGAAAATTTCATCTGGCATTATTAGATTTTGCACAGAAAATTGCAGCTACTTGGTTGATACTGAAAGCAGCAAAGGCAACCATATGAGAGTAACCAGAGACTAATCCTCTTTTTTTCCTCTTCTCCAAAGTAGGAGAATTTCCTATTTCTAACTGTTGGAACCAAAATTTGTTGAAATCAGTAGTAGTCTAAGTGAGAGCTACTGAAGAGCATAACAGCAACAAATAGCAGCTGCATTATGTACCTTGCTTCAGGTCCTTCTGGAATGAATGCTGCTAAAAATAAAATCAGCACTGTGGTAAAAGTTAGCCCAGAGAGCATACGCCAGTTTTATCACAGTAAAACTGATTTCTTACCAGTGTTAGAATTTGATTCCTTGTCTGTGCCAGAATGATGGAAATAAACAAACACAATACATTATAATTTCTGGACTCTTATTTTTGTACCTGAGTCAAGGAACAGTTAGAAACAGATTATTTTTTGTGTTTCTTCTGAAAAATTCTGACACAATAGATAAATTACAATGTACATAAAAAAAAAAAAAAAAACAACAAAAAAACAAAACTGTGGGGGAAAAAGGTAAATAGCAAGGTAGCCATTCTATTTTCCCCCCTCTTTTTATTTAAATCTGAACACTATCTGACATTCAACAAATAACTGAAAGACATCACAGAGCCTCAACTTGAACAAGCACCAGATTATGCAGAGGAAGTCATACATCATTTGACTTCATTAAGTTGGCTTCACAATGTTTGGCTCCACTAAAAAAGGTGGAAAAATGAAGAGAAAGAAACCTTTTGATTCTGCAAAATATACAGTAGGGATTAATCAAATATATCTTTTGGCAATACAGCTACTTAAAAAAACTACTTCTTATGCAGATGAGGTAATAAAAATGTTTTTCAACAATTTATGGTTCTCACAGGTAATAAAATTTTTTTATGAATGGAAAAAAGTTCTCCATGCTGGACTTCAGACTCTATTGATTTTATTTGGGAAGCATATGGCAGATTGCTAAAGGTATGAGCTCAGGAGAGCTGATGCAGCAAAAAGAAAGATAGTATCTCCTACAAAAATTTAATTATCTTGATACTAAAACTGCATCTTATTTTAAAAATTAATCTCCATTAAAAAAATGTAGCCAATGTCTAAAAGTGAAATGCCTGTCATGGGTTATTGGCAATTCTGAAATGAAACAGCAAGCAAGAATGATTGATTTAACCTAATGCAAAGAGACATGATATAATAGAAATGGGTTGATGGAAAAGTATCTGATTGAGAAAAAAACTTTAGTTGGCATTCCAGATGTAAATGTTCTCATCAAAATAGAAGTAGAAAAGTGAAGTTTACATAAAACCTGAAGTGCTCTCTCTTCTTCTGAATGGTAAAGTCAAAGGTCAGCAGAAGAAATGGTGGTGAAATCAACCTGGTTCAGTAGCACAATGTTCAGTGCCTTATGACATCTTCATTTTTCCAGCATGGAAAGGGAGGACAGCCTTCATCGAGTAGCCTCATCTCTCAGCCATGAGAAGAGGCTTTCAATTTTTCCCAAGTCAGATTTTGGTTGAGTTGTCCTGGAGTATATCCTCTGCTCTTTACTACAGTTTGATACTGTTGTGTATAAAACTGGAGCTTAACTACAGTTTTCTGGTGCTTGCAATGTAGTACTTACCATAGTATGCAATAACACAGAGACTTCATGTTTGCATAACATATATAGACATGGGTGTATATTATTAATATATCATATGTAAACACATACAGACTCACTACTCTATATGTAGAAATGCTCATGCAAAAAAGCAGTATAAGTAATAAAATATGCGCAGTGTATTTAATACTCTCCTTTCCCATTTGTTCTTTAAGTGTTCAAGGCTGTAGTGATAGTTCCTGCTTCTGCAGATGCAGCAGACCTGTATGCTGAAGTGATGCCCTGGCACAATAACCCTGTGTTGCCAGTGTGTAGGAATCATCTTCCAGGGTGTGGGTGTGTTTTGAAGTGCAGCTAGATGTGCAGATGCTGTTCACACACATCTTATACTTCTACAGAAGACCAGCCTTGACTTGGGGATTTTAGAGGTAGGGTGTTTGTAACAAAGCATGAAATTAGGACACTTGGAATGAAAAGGTGAGAGACTCACCCAGAACCATGTGACTTAAAATGACAGCTTCTTATTAAAACATTGTTAACAAGCACTTATTTTCTTCTAGCCTCATAATAATACAAACTATTTTTCATGCCAGGTGTGTGCTACTATTACTTTTCCACTTAACAAGGTCAGAGCCTATTGAATCTTCCATCTGGGAGGTGTTTAATACTTTCCACAAGGGGAAAAAAAAAAAAAATAATTAAAAGATAAAGTAAAACTGAATCTGACGAGTTTTGGTCACCAGCACAGGTGAATGAAAAATTAAAACAGAGCTCTTGCTGAATTAATTCTTTGCATATGAATCCGTGATCCATGGGAGAGTTCTATGGATAGAAGAAAAACAATGTATTTATGCTATTGCCAAGTAAGAGATGCAGAAGCTGGACAGTCTCTGAACAGTGATGATGAAAATCCTTACCTTACCAGCTTTACACTCACTGGTATATTAATTTTTTCAGTCAGTAATGAAACAGCCATTCTTTGTATATACTGAGTATGAGCCCCCTTTTAACAGTAAAACACAAAAAAATTTTGCTTATTTGTAAGGTTTGATACAGTGGGATTCTTCTAGCTGCAGCTTGTGCTGGTGCTCTCCTGAATAAGCCCCCTCAGGTGCTTCCTGGTCCCTCCGGTGTTTCAGCTGGAAATGCTCTGGCAGAGAAAGGGTGAAGCACCTCAGCTTTACCTGGGTAGTAGGTTTTCCTGAACTAGGAGAAGAAAGATTGAGACTACCTGTGAACTGCTTAATTTTTGCCTGGGTTTTGGAAGACTTTCTCAGGGTGAAGAAGTCCAGAGATATATGTCCACATGCCCATAGAGAGACACTTTCCTACACTTTTCTTCGACGAAAGATCTTGGCCTCTGAGATTGAAGAAGCAAAGAATTTTCCCTGGGGCTGGCTAGGAGAAGACTGGTAACGTTTGATCTGGGAGCACAAGTAAAAATATCTGCAGTGTTTCAAATTTCTTCTCCTCCTTAAGAACACAGAGTAAAATGGGCTCAAAACAAAGAGACCTGCTTACTGAATACTGTCTTAGAGTTGATATTTAAAAAGCACACTGTTTTGTGTTTGCATTAATAAAATAGCTATACATTAAATTGATTTCTCCTTTTTTCCCTCTGTGCATCTCAGTAATAATGTACAGTGGCTAAACTGCCTGGCATTTGTAATTAGGCATATTTATAGATCAAGAGAAAGTAAAGAGATAGAGGTATGTTATTAGAGATAGTGTATCTTGTCCAAAAGGAAAGGAAAGCTTTTTCTGTATTTGCTAGTTGCACTTATATGGAGTGCAGTAAAAAGCACAAAGTAAATCTTAGACATAACAGATATTCAGATAAAGTCTGTGGATCACATCTTGCTGTTGAATTTCTTCATCACGTTCAAGAAGATTTTTATGGGCTATAATATTGCAATTAAAGTTGATTTATGGACAGAGTGAAATCCCACTGCAATT
Organism: Psilopsiagon aymara; assembly: GCA_024733675.1. NCBI lineage: Eukaryota > Metazoa > Chordata > Aves > Psittaciformes > Psittacidae > Psilopsiagon > Psilopsiagon aymara. The sequence continues at coordinate 21,596 of JANRGW010024829.1, read as the reverse complement.
TCAGAGCCAGAGGTCTTGCCTCCAACAAATAGCTGAGTGCTTCTAGTGTGTTAATGACGGAAAAGTGTCTATCAACCACCAAAGTAATATCACAAGGACCCCCACCTACCCCTACAAATAGTGCTCTGTGGATGTCACTAACACAGAATCCAAAATATGATGTAATTACTAGGGAAAGGGGTAATTATTCGGACATATCTGATTTAAATTTCTCATAGTGTCTACTGACCAAAATGCTGAAAGAACCTTGCTTTTCACCATGGAGGTAATTCAAAAAGTTCTGTGTATCTTTTGTGTATGATCAGGTAAGCAACATCATTCACACAAACGTGCATCCATACATCAGTTTTATAGCACTGAGAATATCTACAGGCTGGATCAAATTACTATACTCTTTATGAAGAGAGAGATATTACAGCTAAAATACTAAAACTACTTTTGAAAAACACTTTAAGAAAAATTATCTTTCCAAATCTGTGTTCCAGAGCTGAAAAGCCAACTCTGCTCCTATTTGTTTTTCATTGTAAATGAATGCTTAATACCTAAAGTTTCCATCAAGGGTTGCAGGCACTCAGCATGTTTTAAAATCGACCAAGAATTATTTACACATAATTTTAGAATTTAAGAACTGTGGTACATAAATGCTTTTTATGCATTTAAGCCCATGGATTCAACCTGATGAAGGATGTAGATTCCTAGATTGTGTGCTTTGTCACTAAAGGTAATCCACACATCTCCAAGTGTCTGAGAAACTTGTTCCCTGCATGAAGACCCACCTAAGCTATGCAGTGTGCAGTATCTGGATGTGAGTTTAATATCTGGTACAGAATGAGAAGATGCCTTCCACCTCTCATTTAGAGACAGATAATACCCCAAAATTGTTAGTTTTATAAAATGCATCAAGCAGTGTTTCTACCTCTTTCTTTTATCCTCAACTATTATGGGTTGCATAAACATCCAAAAGATGCTCTCAGAGGTCACAGCTCTTGATTTTCACAAAAATGGTGAACCGTTGGTCTGCCAGAACTAGAGATATGTCAAATAGTCCTTTGAACCTGTTCTAGCCATGAGGGGTTGAACTAGTATTCCTGGAGATCTGTTATGAAATAATGTAGCAGTTAAGGCATCCTCCAGAAACAGAAGGGAGGAAGTGGGTAAAAAAGAACCTTTCAGCTCGTATATGTTTATCTGAATTTTATATTTTGTACAAGGTTGAATAGCCTACAACCTTATAAAAGATAGAAAAAGCCTAAGGCATTTGATGTAGCCTAAGGCATTTGGTGTGCCTGAGTAATTGTATTGGTTTTTTGATTTCATGTGACATTTAAAAAGAGACATCTATTTATATTATGCTCATCTATTTATATTAAGCTACTTAGTGGCTTAGCATCTGTTTAGTAATGGCTTGAATGCTATTTTGTGCAATTTGCATTTGCTTTTTTTCCTGTGTCTGATCACACAAGTTTCCTGTTCATGTATTCACAATATATATTTCATTGTAACACCCTGACAAACTACTGATAGGTGAAAGAAAAGCGTGCACTCGTTGTGGCATCTCACCTTTTCCCTTCTTGATTTATATTTTCTTCTTTCCCTTCTATGGCTGAGTACACTGATGTCTGGAAGACAAGGAACACATAGAATGGTTTTTCTCTTCTCATTACCTGTATTTATTCTGTGATATAAAGTATTTCCTGAAATTTATAAAATAACATCTGAAGAAAGAAATATTTTTAAAGAACTAACTCAAGAATTCTAGCTTAACCTACCAAGGAAACACACTAAGCACTTTTCCTAACCAGAGTATTGAGGAAATGTTCTCCTCTGTGTGAAGAAAAGAGGAGGAGAACAATGGCAATAATATCAGTGCTTGCCTCAAGTAATTGTTGATGAGAAGGGGCAATTAACAAAATTAACCGTGTGTTTTATGCATTTTTAGGTAAACACAGAATATTTGCTACACAAGAAATAACTCATTTGTAAATGTGTAGAAAAGACCACAGGGGTTACACCAAAGATCCATTTAGCCAAGTGTATAGTTTCTTCACAATAGGTGCGAAAGAGACATGTGAAACAAAAACTGCATAGAGGGAGTTTTCCTCCTGGCTGTCCCATCTTGCAGAACAGTGTGCAAGCTCAGGGGAAAGGAAAGAGAAATTTCCCATGTTTAACATACCCAGTTAATAGATACAGGATCCCCAATTATCAGACTCAAGGTCAGCTTCTGGATCCCTAATTTGGTTTTGTTTCATGCTTTCATCTCCCAGTTCTCCTGAAGCATTGTATTGTAAACCTAAGGACCTAATTATGGGCTTATGTGTCTGTCACAGGTATTCTGAAGTCTTGGTCCTAAACGTTACTTATAGGGGCTAAATGATCATTCATTGTTGGATTTGTTTTTAAAAGCATTAGAACTGTTCTATGAGGTGGTTGCTGGACACTGCTGAATGAATATTTAATTTCTTCCACTTCTTTCTCTATGGCTCCTGCTGACAGCTGGTCACATAGGCAAACTGTCACCTCTGCACCTTTTAGTTATCTTCTTCCCGCTCTCAGTCTGCAGGTACCTACCACACACCCAGCCTGCACTGATTTTGCTGTCCTTACACATTTCTCATTACTGCTGACAGTGCTTTATTTTTTGGGCGTAGTACACATTTCACTTCATTTTCAGAGCATTATATAAGGGAACAGGGCACCTTTCTGGAGATCAGCAAGTGCACATCTCTCTCCCTAGTGAGAGCTGTGTCTGGCTGCATAATCAGGGATTCATTTTTTCCTGCTGAGCACTGACCGATTTTCCTGAGGGCTTAGTCCAGAAACATGCTCTACTCAGTGTGGTATGAAGAATTCATATAATTGATTTATAGCATTCAATATATGTTTGACAAGCCAGAAGGGTAAAACCAGGAACATGTATGGAATGGTTTCTTTTAGCAGCAATATACTGTTGCTTTGGTGATAGTCTATTGAGTGCTGGACCAGCTGTCAAATTTTACAAATTCAGTGTACTGATATGATTTTGGCATGCTAGGAAAATGGCAAAAGCGAAGTAGAATTTTATACAAAGGCAGAGTGTTAGATTTGTGTTTGGTTCGTACAAGGCTGGTATGAATCAGGGATATTTTAGGGATTACAGAATATCATAGGTGTAAAAATTTGCTCTCATTTTCTGCAAATCCTCAAACCAAGTGGTCTAGGTCTAGATTTAAGTTCAGTATGATGACAGTTTTTCACAGTTTGAGAAGAGATATTAGACTGTAAACTGCTACTGATGCTCTTCAGAGATTCAACCTCTTTGAACCCTGATGCTGAAGCAGAATAGTACCAGCTATCTCTTGTCAAGTGAAAACAATGTGATTCTGCTTCTACATTGTTACCCTACTCAGCCCAGGAGTGTGGAGAGACTGCAGACGCCTTCTTCGCGATATTAGAGTAACAATAGACAGCAACATGTAGAGAATCAAAGGGAGAAAGGTTTTTAAAGACAGAAAGGGTTTTAAATACAGAATTTAAATGCTGGTTTAATCATACTGGTTGAAAAAGTCCTGTCATTATTTTCACCATAAAGGCAAAGAGACCTTTTTGAAGCCTGTAGCATGTGAAGCATGAGATGTTCTTTTTCCATCTACACCTCACACTGTGTGAAGAATAGAACTCCAAACAGGCTCTCAGGTCTCATGGTAATCAGCAGCTGTGCTTGCACCATTGTTTCATGTGAAAATAGAAGTATTCATCAGGTGAAATGCAGCTTCCTGGGATTATGTCAGAAACCACTGCACAGTGCATAAACTGACTGCTGGCTGAGAAAAGACCTAACTGCTGCACCTGAGCAGTCTTGGCTGTTCAAGAAAGAGAGCAGCTATTTTCTCCTGATTATTCTCATCAGCTTCCTTTTCAAAGGGTTCATGACAGAGGGACCACAGTGGCACTGCAAGGATATGAGTTCAGATGCTCTACTTCCTTTACAGACACCAGAGTTTTGGAAGAGCCAGCTTGAGAGATTTAGAAATCTGATACTTTTTGCATTTATATATATGTATCTATGCACACACATTTCAGAGTGGATGAGGAACTGCAACTGAAAGTGTCAAATAATTAAGCAAAGTAAGAAATCAGTCAGGAACAGCATCATGGCAATAAATAAAGTCCTAGAGGTCTCTGCAGGGCCCTCCCTGGCAGGTAGCACTTTGCTGTCAGACAGTATTGCCTCCTCCGTGTTCAGTGTGCTGGGAGGCAAAGCTTCAAAACTATGAAATAGATAAAGGGCACCAGTTTGGACTGAGTTTTGAGTAAACCTGTACCAAATTTGGTGTCACATGCAACCCTGAAAAAATGTGCTGTTTAGTACAGATGGATGCACAAAGGGTCTTTCTTGTGGCAACATTGTCAATGCCTTTATCTTGTGGAAACCTGAATTTTGAACTACTCTGCAGAAGGTTCCTCTTTTTTTTTTTTTTTTTCCTGTTTTTTTTTTTTTTTTTTTGTTTTTTTTTTTTTGTGTGTGTTTTTTTTTTTTTTTGTTGTTTTTTTTTGTTTTTTTGGTTTTTTTTTGTACTCTAAAGGAAAACAGAAAGCCTTAGCTGTTATTTGAATGAGTTATTTTATGGCTCAGAATCAAGAGGCAAGTCAATACGAGATCCTCAGGTGATATGACTTCCTGCAAAATAAAAAATAAATGCATATACACAAATGAAAGAAATGGGTTATCTTGGGGGTTATAAGAAGCAGTACAATATATGAATATAACAGATTATTTTTATTTGATTATCCAACATTGCTGAGACAGATGAAGCAATTCTTTATACATTTCTAGTATCAACATATTTTGTAAGCTGCTGCAAAACATGTATTGGTACAGAAAGTACCACAGAACAGATTTCAGGAGCTGACAAAATATACTGCTGAGAAAGTCTTAACTCAGATCTTCTTAGCATCTCAGGAAGATGGAAGATGATTTGATTACAGTTTGTAAGTATTTTCATGTGGAGAAAATAGTGGATACAAAAAGAACCTTTAGTCTTACAAAAACAGGTATATGAGAGTCATGCCTGGAAGCTGATCTAGAGAAATTCAAATGGCAACCTGTGCAAATAGTTTTAAATGTGAAGATGATCAACCTTATGATTATAAAGAAACAGCAAGGAAAACAGTGGTTTGTCTCTCTTGATACCTCAAATGAATACTTGTGCTTTAGGAGAAAGATGGTTGTGCTTTATTGAGCTTGATAGAGGAGTAACTGGATGTAGTAGTCTGTGGTATACTGGAGATTGAATGTGATGATCTAATGGTTCTCTTGGCCTTAAAGTTTATGAATTCCCTTAAAATCCATGCAGACAGAATCACAAAAGAGAATGGTTTACTTTAGAGACCCTGAATGTTGCTGCATAAAATGCACTCAGCTCTCTTCTCTACACAAATGGAGTGGTAAACACCATGTCAAATTGACTGAATAGCAGAAACATTCATATCCTGATGTTCTGGTCTCATCTTTATTTGTGAAACACTGTGACTGACATAAAGCCTATTTAAAGAGCATGGGCAAAGAGGTCGCTGCTGGGCTTATTTATTGATGAAAATGTTTATATGACATTGTTTTCTGAACAAACATATACTGGTAACTAATTGTGTGAAGTAAAATGTACTGTCACTTTGATTGTCCTGTTTGCTGACCAGCATAGCTCAGTTAGCAACCTTCATTTTAAGCTGGAAATGTTTATTGTCATATCAGCCCCACATCTGTGGGATTAGACACACTTCTGGGTCTTCATCATTTTACTTTTAGGGCTGGGATTGAACATGGAGCTGATGCCAAGTCTGTTATTAGTCCATTTCGAATCCTTCCATAATGGGGGCTTCTGTGGTATGACCCAGAAGGGGCCAATAGCTATTTTCTGTTGCTATGTTATAAACCATGCTGAACTTCATATTATTTCTTCATTAATGAGGAAGGTTTTTAGTGTTTCCATAGGTTGTGTACAACTCTGCTGTTCTGAAGTATTAAAATATATATATATATATCTAACTCATTTTGCCTCTAGAAATGCAGTACTTATTTAAAATTATTTTGGGGAAGGAAACAGCAAGACTCTGGCAAACAGAGGAATATTTCAGCCCCCAGAATGATCCCACAGATGGGCTAGAAGTTAGAAGAATTTATCCAGCAAATTTTTAGATGTTCTATTCAACCAAATGAACAGCTGTGGGAAGCCCATCTCATCCTTCATAGTTCACAGTTTCTCAAACTTCTGTGATACCTCTAGCATTTTAAGGCTCTGCTGAATTCCTCAAGCTCTGGTACCAGCTCTTCAACTCTACATTGATTTTCCTTAAGAGTGTCCTCAAATAAAACATATAAAATAAGCCCATGACTGAAATTCATGTTCCTGTCAGACAGAGTACTTATGATATATTGCAACAATACATCAGAGAAAAGCAGCCCCAGTGATCTATTACAGTGATACGGTACGTTCTTGTAGAAGGAATGAACAAGAATTCTAAACTGAGAACTTGAAGAGCTTTTTGAAGTTATCTTCTGTCAAAGGTACTAACACTGATTGTGTTTCCCAAAATATAAAATGTTAAATTTAACTCTTTGTGTACTACAGGTACACGGATTGGTGATTTTTAAGTGTAAATCTGCCTTCTATCTTCAGGAATAAATCACAAATATTCAAGATTTTTTTTCCAGAGGTATCTTCTGTAATTCAGGACTAAATATAGCCTTCTGTTGTAAATGTGTTTTGCACACAAGAAGAGAGAAGTAAAAATTTCTTTAACTTAATTCTCTCTGATATCATTTGAATCAGAAAAGAGCAAATACAGAATTCCACACCAAATTGGAAATAAAAATGTCACTATTAACATCTCAAATTTGTAGCATAATAAGGAAAAGCTTCTGTGCCTTATTCTAGTTGTTTTAGAGTGGAAAGCGACCTATGATTCAATGTTACTCCTATGGTCTCAAAAGTATCAGAAATATTTCACTTTAGTGAACATTTTATATGGAACTTTTTCCATGAGAATTTGAGTGTCTTCGCTTGAAGTCATTTTTTTTTTTCAACTATTTTAGCTCTTTGATATCTTGTTTAACTAACTGGAAAAATCTTCAGTTTTGCCTTGGAGTCCTCCCAGTTTGCCCCCCATGCTCACAATAGCTGAGTTTTGGGAGGTGACTCCTGCTGTGATTGCTTGTGCAGTTGCCATGGCCCTTTTAGTTTGCATGCTCAAAGGCTAGTAATTAATCAACAGTATACCTAGATTTCAATAAATTCACATAGCCTGAAACTTGTTTCTTTAAATTATGTTTCTGTTTTATTAGAACATCAGATGTTCCTGTACACTGATATTTACTGAACTTTCTCATAGTAAAGAAATATTTGTCATAATAACACCATGCTTCAGTTATTACTGATGGTTACTGTGCCTGAAGAGTTGTGTTAATATTGTATAAATTGTGGCTGAATAGAATCATAGAATCATAGAATAGTTAGGGTTGGAAAGGACCTTAAGATCATCTAGTTCCAGCCCCCCTGCCATGG